>JAUCMX010000046.1:0-50000 GCA_033459395.1 Hemibagrus guttatus | reverse complement strand
TGAAACTTGTGTATTAAATCAATTTAATGCACACAGACTGAAGTAGTTTAAGTCTTTGGTTCTTTTAATTGTGATGATTTTGGCTCACATTTAACAAAAACCCACCAATTCACTCTCTCAACAAATTAGAATACTTCATAAGACGCATAAAAAAGTGAATTGTTGGCCTTCTGGAAAGTATGTTCATTTACTGTACATGTACTCAATACTTGGTAGGGGCTCCTTTTGCTTTAAATTACTGCCTCAATTGGGCGTGGCATGGAGGTGATCAGTTTGTGGCACTGCTGAGGTGGTATGGAAGCCAAGGTTTCTTTGACAGTGGCCTTCAGCTCATCTGCAGTTTTTGGTCTCTTGTTTCTCATTTGCTCTTGACAATACCCCATAGATTCTCTATGGGCTTCAGGTCTGGTGAGTTTGCTGGCCAGTCAAGCACACCAACACCATGGTCATTTAACCAACTTTTGGTGTTTTTGGCAGTGTGGGCAGGTGCCAAATCCTGCTGGAAAATGAAATCAGCATCTTCAAAAAGCTGGTCAGCAGAAGGAAGCATGAAGTGCTCCAAAATTTCTTGGTAAACGGGTGCAGTGACTTTGGTTTTCAAAAAACACAATGGATCAACACCAGCAGATGACATTGCACCCCAAATCATCACAGACTGTGGAAACTTAACACTGGACTTCAAGCAGCTTGGGCTATGAGCTTCTCCACCCTTCCTCCAGACTCTAGGACCTTGGTTTCCAAATGAAATACAAAACTTGCTCTCATCTGAAAAGAGGACTTTGGACCACTGGGCAACAGTCCAGTTCTTCTTCTCCTTAGCCCAGGTAAGACACCTCTGATGTTGTCTGTGGTTCAGGAGTGGCTTAACAAGAGGAATACGACAACTGTAGCCAAATTCCTTGACACGTCTGTGTGTGGTGGCTCTTGATGCCTTGACCCCAGCCTCAGTCCATTCCTTGTGAAGTTCACTCAAATTCTTGAATGGATTTTGCTCAACAATCCTCATAAGGCTGCGGTTCTCTCGGTTGGTTGTGCATGTTTTTCTTCCACACTTTTTCCTTCCACTCAACTTTCTGTTAACATGCTTGGATACAGCACTCTGTGAACAGCCAGCTTCTTTGGTAATGAATGTTTGTGGCTTACCCTCCTTGTGAAGGGTGTCAATGATTGTCTTCTGGACAACTGTCAGATCAGCAGTCTTCCCCATGATTGTGTAGCCTAGTGAACCAAACTGAGAGACCATTTTGAAGGCTCAGGAAACCTTTGCAGGTGTTTTGAGTTGATTAGCTGATTGGCATGTCACCATATTCTAATTTGTTGAGAGAGTGAATTGGTGGGTTTTTGTTAAATGTGAGTCAAAATCATCATAATTAAAAGAACCAAAGACTTAATCTACTTCAGTCTGTGTGCATTGAATTTATTTAATACATGAGTTTTACAATTTGAGTTGAATTACTGAAATAAATGAACTTTTCCACAACATTCTAATTTATTGAGATGCACCTGTATAAGTACAAGATATACTGATATATTCCCCCTCCTACAAAGACCATGTGCATCACATTCGCACAGTGCTCACCCGCCTCCTTCAGAACCATTTGTATGTCAAGGCAGGGTCAAAATGGACCAAAGCAAAGTTCAAGGCTGTTTAACACCAGACACATAGGCAGAACAGAAGCAGTATGGATTTTAACACGCTAAATAAATTCTTATACAATTTCATCAAATAAGCGCAGAGTGTGCATATGTGTGGGAGGTAAAATGAGGGTGACGGGGTGATGGTTGACGGGGCTGTCTGTGTGGTGAGTCGTATGCACACATTGTGTATATGTAGTTTAAATGATAGAATTATTTATAATATGACAAAATGAATCTTCAAATTAAGTTTGACTTTTAAACATGCTTTTGAGGTTTGAGCACAAAACCTGCTCTGGTTCTTCCTCATATCATCTCAGGGAGTTTTTCATTTACCACCATCATTCATTCATTGTCTACCGCTTATCCGATCTATACTCAGGTCACAGGGAGCCTGCGCCTATCTCAGGCGTCATTGGGCATCAAGGCAGGATACACCCTGGACGGAGTGCCAACCCATCACAGGGTACACACACTCTCTCATTCACTCACTACGGACAAACTCCACACACAAACTCCACACACACGGCGGAGGCGGGAATCGAATCCCCAACCCTGGAGGTGTGAGGCAAACGTGCTAACCACTAAGCCACCGTGCCCCACCATCAGTCATTGGGGATAAATTTAAAAATGAAAATTGTAAACTTGGTTATTTAGCTTTATTCAGAATTTTTGTATTTCTGTAATGCTGCTTTGTGACAACATCCATTGTTAAAAGCTCTATACAAATAAAATTGTTACACTTAAAGAGAGATGTTGAGGAAATATAAAAGCGTTAAAGTTGTACAGGGCCTCATTAGGGATTTTATTCTCATCTCACCCAGGACCTCTTGTCTTCTCTGGGACATTTTAAATGTGCTCACGTGTCTAAAAGTGCTGTGTCTGTGTCAAACTCCAATGTAGGAGGCGATACAGTATGGAGCAGATGTTCCAGGTTGACGGTAGTGTGTGCAGCGCTGCTGTGTGTTCTCCTGCTGAGTGTCGCTATAGTTCAATCAGTGAAACTCAACAACATGACCGGAGAAAGAGACTGGCTGCAGATAAGGTATGACAACATGAGTGTGGAGAGAGACCAGCTTCATGCTGAGAGAGATGAAATGAAGAAGATGTTGAGTGAGTAGTCACAAGTCCACACCCTGTTCATGTCTTTGGTTTGTTTTCCTGATCTGTTCCTTGTTTTCTCGATTACTTTGTACATTTATTGCAGTTTGTGTTGTCTCTTTGTCCAAGTGTTTTATCCAATCTTTGCTCTCATCTGTTTGTTCATTTTTTGGTGCATTTCCTGATTTAGATTCTTACCCAGGAAGCAGATATTTCTGTGTCTATGTTGGACCTCTAGATACAAGGTTGATCTTTTCTTCTTAACCTTGCAAATGGTGAACAGCAGCCAAAGAAACACTTTTCATAATGTTTCAAAAGGTTTTTAATTTGTTTATTATTGGCTCGTTAGGCTCTGTCCAGAAAACAAATTCAGTGTCTATTTTGAGTGAAGCTTTAAGCTTTACAGAGTCTGATGACAAAATGGACCACTGTGAGTGAACTTCAATCTGAACAGCATGTGAAGCACCAAAATAGATCAGAAAATCTAGCTGAATTCCCTCCATTCAGTCAATGACTGTGCTAGCATTAATCATCTATCATTGCCATAGTAAACTGGCTGACAGATGATGGAGGATCGCTAGGAGCAGAACTCTGAACAATGAGAGGACAGTTTATTGACCTGTGACTTGCGTAAAAATATATTTTACTGTGTGAATGTGAACCGAGCCGAGGAGAAAACGCAATGTTGTAACAATTAAGTTCCCCTTTTCTTTACAAAGCACAGATGCAAAGGTCTCTAAAACACCCCTAGACAATAGAGAAAATGAAAAAATGAGGCTTGTTTCTGTCTGTAATTGCACTATTGCTCTCTGCAGATTATACCATCAAGCAGTGTCTGAGATATTTCATCACAAAGTCCATGGGCTGGAACGAGACTAGACAGGAATGCGTAACGAGAGGAGCCGACCTCGTAATCATCAACAGCCGAGAAGAACAGGTCGTCATTCTTGTCTTTTAGTGATATACCGACTTTTCCACGTCAGTTTAATTCCTTACATATCATCAAGTCAAGTCAAGTCAAGAAGCTTTTATGGTCATTTCAACCACACATAGCTGATGCAGTACATAGTGAAATGAAACAGCGTTTCTCCAGGACCCTGGTGCTACATAGACAACATAAAACATATTATTACAAAACAGAAACAACAACACAGAGCTAAGGACAGAGGTTTGTCCTAGCTACATGAAGTGCAACATATGCAAATAGTGCAAAGACAAGACAGTGCAAAAACAGGAAGACAGGAAAACAACACAAGACAGCACACATAGCACCGAAAAACATGTGCAACAAAACAAAATGGAATGTGCAAACATTCCAAAAAAGTCCAAAAAATAAAAATGTCCAAAAAAAACTAAAGATTTTCGTACTGTTGCTGTTACAGGAGTACCTCAGTCAGATGGTTACTGGTGAGGCTTGGATTGGTCTGAGTGACAGTGCTGAGGAGGGGAAGTGGATGTGGGTGGATGGTACAACAATGACCACAGAGTAAATGCTAACCATCTTATTTTATTCTTCATCAGATCTTGTTCTCAGCTTTACTGTACATAAAGTAAACATGATGTTCTGACTCTGCATGTTTCCAGGTTCTGGTGGCAAGGAGAACCAAATGACTATGATGGAATTGAGGACTGTGCTGCAACTGGCAGCAAATTTGCTGAAGCTGAAGTTACGACATGGGCTGATTATTCCTGTGGAACTGAATTACATGCAATTTGTGAAAAGAAGGGAAATGTAATTTGTTAATCTGTTTCTTTTCCAGGGTCAAAGCCATGGTTTTAAACCAAAATCAGCTAGTTTTGTAAAAATGTTGCAGAGCAGTGATGATGAACAAAATAAAAGGAAAGGGGAAGAAAAGGGGGATAATGGCTATAACAGGAAATGATAAAATGGCGAATTAAAAAAAGTCAGTCTCTCTTTTTACTTATTAGGCTAGCTTCAGGTCTTTTTTCACAAGACCTATGTAAATGTATCAGATGTAGTTGGGATGGACATTTCTCTGAGACCTGGCGTGAGACCTGTGTTCTTCAAACACACTGCAAATCCAACTACAATGTTTAATTTTAAAGTCAAAATTATTCCCCAGCTATATCCTGTGTCATCCTCATGCATTACTTTTTATTTCTGTGCTTTTTCAATTTCAACTATTTGCACTTGTTGCTATGTACCTGTACTATGCAATGACAAAGTCAGTCTATCTATCTATCTATCTATCTATCTATCTATCTATCTATCTATCTATCTAAAAGCTTGGTTTTCTCAGTAAATGATGAATTGATATTACTGAGTTGCAACATTGGCTCTAACTAGATCATCTGCTTTTAAACTCTTTGTCCTAGAAGCTAAAAAATCGAGTTTTTGTTGTGTACATGTTCACTATTGTATGTCTTTGTCATGTCCCCCTTCACAGTGGTGGTTACTATGAATCTCATAAGAAAGTAGACACTCAGCACTTTTGGAGTGTTTCGTAAATAGTTCTGTTTTTCCCTAGCCTACTAGGGGCAATATAGTCATAGAAAATTGCCCATCAAAAACAAAAAAAAAAGTTAATTTTTCCACATGAATGTTTCAAAGTAGATGGTTATATCAAACCCATTTCTGGTCTCTGTGATACCCCAAGTTCTTGTTCATAAGCAGCTAAAATTTGAAGCCGTTATTTTTAACCACTAAAATTCTGTGTAAGGTTATCCAACAGAGGGAAAAGCACATGTCTCACATTGAAAGCCAACAGAGTCCTGATTCATTTTATATAAGTCCATTTTCATTCCACCGGCAGACTGGAACACCAGTGTATTGGGGAAAGGAGTTAATTAAAATGTTGCATTGACTTCAAGTTTAGTTGAATTCCCTAAAACAAGTACTAGTTTTCTAAAATAAATAAATAAATGCAATCTGTCAAGCAGTTTAACTCAAAAGCCTCATGTGTTTAAATCTTCAGCCACACGATGGCACCAAGTGTCCTGTTACTGATCTGTTCATTCTACTTCTTCAAAATGAATTCTCCAAGTTCAAGTGAAGCAGCTGCACTTATCCAGCATCCCTCTCAGCACAGAGAGCCAGACTTCTAAATGAATTCTTTTTAAAGGAGAAACTACGATGAAGATTTTGTTTTATATTACAAACCCGATTCCAAAAATTTGGGACACTAATCCTCTGCCCATCTTGACTTCTGAGAGACACTGCCACTCTGAGAGGCTCTTTTTATACCCAATCATGTTGCCAATTGACCTAATAAGTTGCAAATTGGTCCTCCAGCTGTTCCTTATATGTACATTTAACTTTTCCGGCCTCTTATTGCTACCTGTCCCAACTTTTTTGGAATGTGTAGCTCTCATGAAATCCAAAATGAGCCAATATTTGGCATGGCATTTCAAAATGTCTCACTTTCAACATTTGATATGTTCTCTATATTCTATTGTGAATAAAATATAAGTTTATGAGATTTGTAAATTATTGCATTCCTTTTTTATTCACAATTTGTACAGTGTCCCAACTTTTTTGGAATCGGGTTTGTAGATCGCGACTGAACATCCTACACTGATGGATCTGTGAAGTTGTGAAGCCCCTTGTGATAGCAGGGGGTCTGTCATTGATTAAATGTAGTTACTTTAGTAGAAATCACAATCACTTGAGCCTCTTTTGGTCACTGGAATTGAATTAAATTCAGTCAAAGCACAAGAAATAACAACTCAAAAGCATGTGGACCTAATATGTTTTTGACAGTGGAAAGTACATGAACAAATAATTTAAAAAAAAACCCTCTATGAACAAAATAAATACACAAAATATTTAAAATCTGCATTGATCATGTCTTTGTCCAAAAGTTTCATGTCTTTGTCCAAAAGTCTTTGTCCCCTGCTTCTAGAAAGCCTTGATTTGCACCATTTTATTTTAGAATAAACACATTTTAATAACAGACATTTTACAGAAGAATTTCAGAAAGATGGCTTGAAACACACACACACACACACACACACACACACACACACACACACACACACCCACACCCTAAAGCATTAAACTACACTGAGCATGTTTCGTCACTGATAGCATCTTTTTTAATCCCTCTGCCATGACTCATCAGATCGACACCAACAGGCATTTCTTTTCGTTTCCTGTTGGTACTGAGAGGGCAAGCATGCCAGTGTTATATTACTCCCTGAGCAGCTTCCTCTACTGGATATCACCACAACATCTTCCTCATTCACACATTGTCTCTACCTGCTATAAACATGCCACCAGTTTCTGCTTTTCAACATGTCTCTTAACCATCTTTCCCTATCTTAGAGCTCACGACAAACCTGGATTCACCTGTGGCTCCTGGGATCCGTATCGATTTATTAAAAGGAACATTTTAAGAACCGATAATCTCCCTAGCGCTGTGTACCCAGTGTCTAAAGGGCAGTTAGCTGTGTGTGTGTGTGTGTTTTGTGTGTGTGTGTGTGTGTGTGTGTGTGTGAGAGAGACGGAGAGGGAGAGAGAGTGAGAGAGAGAGAGAGAGAGAGAGAGAGAGAGAGAGAGAGAGAGAGAGTGGTGGTGTGTGTGTGTGTGTGTGTGTGTGTGTGTGTGGGGGGTCAATATTGCATGAATGAGAGGCATGCAGGGCGAGTCTTAGGGAGGACGGACTGACCGTGGTGTTCTCAAGGCTTCTGTCTGTTCCTTCAGAGCTTACTGGGGAAATGACAGCCTTGATGGAGGACAGGAGGAAGGAGGAAAACCGAATCCCTAGCTTGATGAGGAAGGGATATAGCTATAAGAAATCCTGCTGTTCTGTAGTCTGATATTACAAAAGTAACAGAAAGGAAGTTAGAGATTAGAATAAAGAGACTAGAAGCATTTTAAGGGAAGCAGGAGGAAAGAAACCTGTAAATATGCCCCGGTATTATTGAGATTTACACCCAGATTCTCTTTTTCTTTTTCTGTGTCTCTGTCTTCAGTGTTAATGTATGGTACCCTGCTTGGATGAGACCGCCACGGCTATTTTAAAGCACTATCATGTAACTCTGCTTTTAACAACCCCATCCGTTACTTCCGCTGCCGCTGATGCCCCCCAAAATATCTAAACCCTTTCATGTTGATGCCAACATAAGGGTTGGATAGTTTTCTCAAAGGTTTCTATGAACGTAGAACACTAAGACCACCAAATGTTTTTTATCTGTACTGCATTTAAATGAACCATCCTCATGTATACTATATTGCCAAAAGTTTTGGGACACCCCTCCACATCATTGTATTCAGGTGTTGTTTTTCAGGGGTTGGGCTCGGCCCCTTAGTTCCAGTGAAAGGAACCCTTAATGCTTCAGCATACCAAGACATTTTGGACAATATCATGCTCCTAACTTTGTGGGATTATTATTATTATTATTATTATTATTATTATTATTATTATTATTATACATGTGACAAATACAAAATCCCATGAACCAAACATAACATAAAAGTAAAACAAACACAGAATAAGTGAGTGTCATTGTGTAACGGTGCGCCGCCAGCGCCGGAAGAAGCCGGATCCATTCGCGGAACCGGCGAAAGGGAAAGAGCGAAAGAGAAAACAGTCAGAGAGTCGGCAACGGGGAAGCGGTAATTCCAAGCGTCAAAACAGAAAGGGTAATCCAATAGAGTAATCCAGAAGGCAAGCAAAGTCCAATAACCAATCCACACTATGTCAAAGAAAATCCCACAGAAGAAATGAAAGCCAGTCCAGGTCATGCACAGAAATCCAGCCATAATATCACTAAGATAATGCTCAATACGTCCCATCAGAAAACAATATCTCGCGAAGAGCAGGAAGTGCGCACCCGTATTTGAGCCCGCCGAAACCAGAAGTGGCTCAAAACGCGGGCGACAGCTCCCTCTCGTGGTCGGATCTCGGGCGAGTCGTGACAGAGCCCCCCCTCTGTTAATAATAATCTAGGAACACCTCCGGGGGTTCTGCGCCGAGGCCGCCCCCTGGGCCGTGGGGCGGGCCTGGTGGGGTGGTCACGGTGGAAGTCCTCACTCAGCAAAGGATCCAAGATGTCAGAGGCATCCACCCACGACCGCTCCTCATGGCCGTATCCCTCCCAGTCCATGAGGTATTGGAGGCATGACCGCAGTCGTCTGGAGTCCAGCAGGGACCGCACCTGGTAAGCAGGCGACCCCTCGATGTCCAGGGGCGGCGGCGGGTCCCCAACGACCACCGACTCTCCAGCGGAAGCGTGCGCAGGCTTGAGAAGGGATGCGTGGAAGGTGGGGCAGATGCGATACGATGCCGGGAGTCGGAGTCGATATGCCACCGGATTCACCTGACGGACGATCTCGAACGGGCCGATGAAATTGGGGCTGAGTTTCCGGCAGGGCAGCTTGAGGCGGAGGTTCCGAGTGGACAACCACACCATCTGCCCGACCTGGTAGGCAGGGTGTGGGCAACGATGTCGGTCGGCCTGGATCCTCTGCCTCCTCACCGCCCTCTGAAGCCGCACATGGGCCCGCTCCCAGACCTCCTGACTGCGTCGGTACCACTCCTCCACAGCCGGGACGCTGGAGGGTTCCCCCGACCAAGGGAACAGTGGGGACTGGTACCCCAGCACACACTGAAAAGGCGTTAGGCCTGTGGAAGAGTGCGTGAGGGAGTTCTGGGCGTACTCGGCCCAGGGCAGAAACTCGCTCTATCTTTGCTGCTCCCTGCTGCAGTAACTCCGCAGGAAGCGGCCTATCTCCTGGTTAAGGCGCTCTGCCTGCCCATTAGATTGGGGATGGTGACTCAAGCTCAAGCTCACCCCAATGCCCAGTCGCGCGCACAGCGCTCTCCACACCCGAGAGGTGAACTGCGGGCCTCGGTCTGACACAATGTCCTCTGAGAGCCCAAAGTTCCTAAAAACATGGGCGAACATGGCGTCCGCCGTTTGGATGGCAGTGGGCAAACCTTTGAGGGGAACCAGCTTGCACCCCTTGGAGAAGCGGTCCACCACCACCATGATTGTCGTAAAACCCCCTGAGTCTGGCAAGTCCGTGAGGAAATCCACGGAGAGGTGCGACCAGGGGCGCCGTGGAACCGGAAGGGGCTCCAGTAGTCCCTCGGGACGCTGACGACTAGTCCGTGCCTGGGCACAGGTGGCACATTGTCGGACGAAGTCCTCAACATCAGGGCCCAAGGAGGGCCACCAGAACCGGCGGCTGACCAGCTGAGCAGATCGGCGGGTACCTGGATGTCCCGAGCTGGGTGCCTCGTGCACCCACCGCATCACCTGGGTCTGGAACTGCAACGGGACGAAGAGTCGGCGTGGGGGACAGTCAGCGGGAGGCGGTTCCTCGGCATGGGCCCGCCGAATCTCACCCAGGAGGTCCCACCGGACTGGTGCCAGTAGAGCGGTGGCCAGAAGGATGAGCTCGGGTTGTCCGAGGTCGCCAGCCCCCTCGGACTGCCGGGACAGAGCGTCCGCCTTGCCATTCTTGGACCCAGGGCGGTAGGATACGGTGAACTGGAAGCAGGTGAAGAATAGGGCCCACCTGGCTTGTCTGGGGTTCAGGCGTTTGGCCCCGCGCAGGTACTCCAGATTTCGGTGATCAGTCAGAACTTGGAACGGGTGGCGCGCTCCCTCAAGCCAGTGGTGCCACTCGTCCAGCGCTGCCTTGATGGCCAACAGCTCCTGGTTGCCCACATCGTAGTTGACCTCCGCGGTCGTGAGCTTCCGGGAGTAGAAGGCACAGGGGTGTACCTTCCCAGGGTCGCCGTGTCGCTGGGAGAGCACCGCTCCGAGCCCACTGCTGGAGGCGTCCACCTCTACCACGAACGGCTTATCGGGTCAGGGTGGCATAGAATGGGGGCCGAGGTGAAGCAGTCCTTGAGTCGTTGGAAGGCCGCCCGAGCCTGGTCTGTCCAGTTCAGTTTTTTGGGTTTCCCCCTAAGGAGGGACGTAAGTGGAGCAGCCACCGAACTGTAGCTCCAGATGAACCTCCGGTAGAAATTAGCGAACCCCAAGAACCATTGTAGTTCTTTAATGGTGGCTGGAGCAGGCCACTCCGACCAGGCCCGAACCTTGTTCGTGTCCATCTCCACTCCCCGAGGGGAGATTACATACCCCAGGAAGGTCACCGTGGTCCGTGGAACTCGCACTTCTCCAGTTTTACGAATAGATGAAATCACTGCAGCCTGGCGAGCACCTCCTGGACTTGGCACACATGGTCCTCCATGGAGGTGGAATACAGCAGAATGTCATCGATGTAAGCGATGACGCCCCTCCCCAGAAGGTCCCGGAACACCCCGTTAATGAGGGCCTGGAAGACCGCCGGGGCGTTGGTGAGACCAAAGGGCATCACGCAGTACTCGTAGTGCCCGTGCGTCGTGTGGAACGCCGTCTTCCACTCGTCGCCCTTTCGGATACGAACCAGGTTGTAGGCGCTCCGGAGGTCGAGTTTGGTGAACACCCGGGCCCAACGCAGCTGCTCCAGTGCCGCAGGTACTAGCGGCAAGGGGTAAGGGTACCTGATGGTGATGGCATTCAGGCCCCGGTAGTCGATGCACGGGCGGAGCCCCCCATCCTTCTTCTCAACGAAGAAGAACCCCGCGGCGGCTGGTGACGTAGACGGCCAGATGTGGCCCGCTGCCAAGGCCCCCTCGATATAGTTCTCCATAGCTTTGGACTCAGGGAGCGACAGTGGGTAAATACGGCCCTTGGGGAGAGAAGTGTTGGGCAGCAGGTCAATGGCACAGTCCCACTCCTGATGCTCCGGCAGGTGTGATGCCCTTCGCTCACTAAACACTCTTTCAAAATCTGTATAAGGCTGCGGAAGGCGTACGTGAGCCCCGGTGTCCACCTCCTCGACGCTGCACGTCCCACAGGACCTGGATACTGGGTTCCTCAGGCAGTCTCTCAGGCAGGCAGGTGACCAGCGCGTCAGTTCTCCCGTGCGCCAGGAGATCTGGGGGTCGTGGCGTCTTAGCCACGGGAATCCCAGAATCACAGGGTTCGCCGGGGAGGAGGTCATGTAGAAAGTCAGCCTCTCGTGATTTGGGAAAAGGCCCACCTGGAGACCCAGTGGTTCTGTCTGGCATCGGAGGTAGCCCTCGCCAATCGGCTGACTGTCAATGGCCGTGATCCTTAAAGATGGTACACAGGGGGAGGTGGAGATGCCCAGTTCCTCCACCAACGCCCCGTCGATAAGGTTCACGGCTGCCCCGGAGTCAATTAACGCTGGAAGACAGGGCACAATGGTCAGAGAACAGCAGAGACACAGGAATGGTGAGACTCATGAATAGTGAGCGGTCACCCACCTGGAAATCGGCGGCCCTCTCCGGACAGCGGGGACTGAGATGGCCGGTGGACCCGGGAGTTGTAGCACCGCCTCGGGGGTCCCCGGGGTCGACGTTCCTCCTCCGTCAACCTAGATCTCCCCAGCTGCATGGGTTCTGGGTCCCACTCGCCCCGCCCAGGGCAGTCCATACGGACGCGGAGACGGGCGGAGGCCATGTCGGAAGCCCCAGGTCTGGCGTTGGCGCCACAGGTTGTTGAGACGAATCGCAGTGGCCACAAACTGGGAAAGGGAGGTGGCTTCCACGTGGCATGCGAGTTCAGTCTGAAGGGCGGAGTTCAAACCGGCGTGGAAAACGGCCCAGAGCGCCGCGTCATTCCATTCAGACTGCTCCGCTAGGGTCCGGAACCGGATGGCATAATCAGCGGCGGAGTCTGAACCCTGACGGATCTCCAACTACTGGACGGATATGTCCTTGCCGCCCGCGGGATGTTCAAATACCTCACGGATCGCCTCCTAAAAGTGGGAGTAGGAAGCCCGTATCAGTGGGTCGGCGTCCCACACCGCCGAAGCCCATTCGAGGGCTTTCCCCGTAAGCAGGGACAGCAAGAACGCGCATTTGGTCCCATCTTCGCTGTACATCCCCGGTTGGTGTGGAAAGAACACCCCACACTGGCGGAGAAACCCACGACAGCAAAAAAAATCAACCGGAATGTTTATCAGGAAAGTGGCGATTCCCGGGCAATGGCAGCGGTCGCCTGCTCACTGGACAGAGTCGCATTCCAGTAGCCAGAAAGGCGCGATGAGGCGAGTCCCGAACCCCAAACCGGAAGTGGCTCAAAACGCGGGCGACAGCTCCCTCTTGCGGTCGGATCTCGGGTGAGTCGTGACACATTGTATCTAAGGGTGATACCGCCATGGTTACAAAACATCATCTTAATCCCCCACCCATGGCCACTACCTACACGCCATGCTTATCTTACATGTTTATTATTTATTTATTTGTTTGTTTGTTTGTTTATTTACTTACTTACTTACTTACTTACTTACTTATGTTTTTAATATGTAGAATTGTATATGTCTCAACTAGTTTGTGATGCATTAAAAAAGTGAGGCGTGTAGAGCAGCCCAGGGCAGAGACCTGGCCCACCCACACGTTACACTTTATGAGATGAGATTCCTGAGGAATGGAGAAGAAGTGTGTTAGTGCTGATCTTTAAGAATAAGGGTGACGTGCAGTGTTGCAGCAACTATAGGGGGATAAAGTTGATGAGCCATACAATGAAGCTATGGGATAGAGTGGAAGCTAGGTTAAGGAAGGTAGTGGAAATTTGTGAGCAGCAGTATGGCTTCATACCCAGAAAGAGCACAACAGATGCAATTTTTGCTCTGAGAATTTTGATAGAGAAGTATAGGGATGGTCAGAGTTGCACTGTGTGTTTGTTGACTTTGAGAAAGCGTATGACAGGGTGCCAAGAGAAGAGCTGTGGTACTGTATGAGGAAGTCAGGAGTAGCAGAGAAGTATGTCAGAGTGGTGCAGGACATGTATGAGAGGAGCAGGACAGTGGTGAGGTGTGCTGTAGGTCAGACAGAGGAGTTCAAAGTGGAGGTGGGACTGCATCAGGGATCGGCTCTGAGCCCCTTCCTGTTTGCTATAGTGATGGAGCAGTTGTCAGAGGAGGTCAGACCGGAGTCTCTTTGGACAATGATGTTTCCAGATGACATTGTGATCTGTAGTGAGAGCAGGGAGCAGGTGGAGGAAAAGCTGGAGAGGTGGAGGTTTGCGCTGGAGAGAAGAGGAATGAAAGTCAGTCGTAGTAAGACTGACTACATGTGTGTGAATGAAAGGGAGGGAAGTGGAACAGTAAGGTTACAGGGTGAAGAGGTGAAGAAGGTACAGGAGTTTAAGTACTTGGGGTCAACAGTCCAGAGTAATGGAGAGTGTGGGAAAGAGGTAAAGAAGCGAGTGCAGGCACGTTGGAATGGGTGGAGAAAGGTGTGGGGAGTTCTGTGTGATAGGAAAATATCAGCGAGAATCAAGGGGAAGGTGTACAGGACAGTGGTGAGAGCGGCCATTCTGTATGGTTTAGAGACAGTGTCACTGAGGAAGAGACAGGAGGCAGAGCTAGAGGTAGCAGAGCTGAAGATGTTGAGGTTCTCTTTGGGAGTGACAAGATTGGACAGGATTAGGAAGTTCAGGATACTTCAGAGTTCATCAGAGGGATAGGAGGAGATAGATGATTCGCTGTGGCGACCCCTGAAGGGAAAAGCTGAAAGAAGAAGATGAAGAAGAAGAAAACTTAGCAAAGGACACCCAATCAGAAACTAAACTCTTCAGCCTCATATCAGGTAAAAACCAGGACGTAGCTGAACAACACTGAACAAAAACAGCTCTATAGATAGAGTCAGGAAGTGCACACTGTAGCAAGAGTGAAATGCGAAACACTGATAAATTAGCAGAAGTTGAATATCGATGGATAAATGCCTGGTTGACTACATACGACAAACTTAAAAAGAGCAAAAATGCTAATAAAGCTGTGAAAGATAACAAAACCTGCTCAGGTGCAGAACCACAGACCTGAACTTTTTTCCTTACTGATGTGAAAGCATGAGACGAGCCATTATTTAAAGTTTCAAACGCTAGATTTATCCAATCAGGGTTGTTGATGCAAATAAGAAGGTTGCAGCAGGGTTAAGGAATGTATAGTGTGAAATGTCAGATAATGAAGACCCGGGTAAAGTATGAGCAGTGTGAAACCTCTAACTACAGAACCCAGGATTCCATGTACGGAGGGTGTACTAGGACCCAGGGGCAAGTTTTCTGACATGAAAGTCAGTGTCTTATTAATCCCGGGACAGGGAAAAGAATAACAGAGCAGAGGAAAGAACTGTTTCTAGATTTAGATTAAATGTAAGTGTAAACCGATAAAAAGTATGATGTGAAATTTATCTTTAAAAGAAATAAAAAATGTCATTCTTGACAAACTGCTGTAGAGTAAAAGGAATAAAACTCTTCGTTCTTTTAGAAAAATAATCAACATACTGTCAGGATTGTGACATTAACTCTTCATTAAATAGCTTATGTTTGGTGTTTGGTGTCCATCCATTTCTGATATTCTGTTTTATAAGCTGCAAGAAGTTCAGCATCATTTCCTTTCAGCTGTGACTGCACAATCTGCTTCAATGGGATGTTTAGAATCTCAGCAGTGACCTTTAACATCGAGGAACTGAAAAAAACTCAGTGGCTTGACTTGATCTGAAACTGATCTGAGGTCGTTTATAGTGTGACGCCACTAATGGTGCAGCAAGTCTCAAAGCAGGTCTCAGAGCAGATCTCAGGGGTATCTTATGATGCTCTTCTCATCTCCCTTCACTAAAATTCCTCTGTGATGAACATGCCTTCCTCTCCACTCCCATTTCAAAGAGAGCCGTGCTGACTATCAGAGTCTGAAATGCAATGTCGCTTCACTCCTGGCCACCGTCATTTCCGTCACAACACTTGTGTTCTCTCATGTTTCGTCTCAGCAACCGTGAGCTTGCTTGAAGCCTCTTCTTGATGACAGGATGAAACCCTTAAGATCCATCCGTGTGCTCAAGCTGTGCTCAATCCCTTCAATGTTCTTTCAAAGAATTTGCAGAAGTTTATATTAAAAGTTCTCTTGAATGTTTACAGTTCCTCCTCAACAACACCACTCAGGTTGGTTTTCAGTCTCAACTAGATATACTGTGAAACTTTCTAGAAGGATTTCTATTGTTTGTGTTGTTTCAAATGGCAATAACTTTAGAAAACTTTTCTTTACATCTGTGAAACATTTTACGACAAATACCTTATGTATAATTATCTGTAATTATTTTCTTTTCTTGACGCTGGAGTGGAGAGTGTTTAAGGGCCTTGCTCAAGGACCCAACAGTGTCAGATTGGAGTCGAATTGTTGCTGATCTTCTGATCATTAACATGGATCATTTAACCATTAAGCCGTTTAATGCTCACCTAAGACTGAAAATCCAGCATTGTTCTCGTTGCTATTCTGGAGCTCAGTGAGATGGCATTTACTTCAGGCTGCTGAAGTAAACCTCTACAATACAATAAAAAAAATCATGTGCCATCTATTAAAATGAACGTTGTCTTCGTCTTGTGAGCTTCATGCTCACGCTTTTAATATGAATGTATTGAAAGGGCGGATAAGTAAAAACCTCCGGCTCACATGACATTTTAGTACTTTTCTAGAAGTTATATACAAACTCATTCACTGACAGAGATAATTGTTAGCCTGATAAATGTGGCATCTCCTCAGTCCTCGGATATAACGCCATGTTACAGTACAATTTATCACCTGACTGAAAGTCGTTGAAAGCGAAGGATGAAGGAGCACAGCAAGGGATGGGGCTTATGATTGAAAAGCATGCACTGGATATTTATGGTTCATGCTTCAAATCACTCAAATGATGCAAATGATAAAGTTCAATGTGCAGGAATGATTAATCAATTCTGGGATGCAGTAAAGTGTTAATGGGAAGGGAAGGGAAGGGAAGGGAAGGGAAGGGAAGGGGAAGGGAAGGGAAGGGAAGGGAAGGGAAGGGAAGAAACCTGCACCTACATTTATGTTTATATTCATTTTAGATCTGTTTAATCCAACACATGTATCTGTAAATATTCCCACCCCAGCTCAGTAAAGCGTGTACACTTTTCCCTGGGCATCTCCTAAAAGCATCCTCAAATGGCCTAGTTCCAAAATAACCTTCCAGGAGCCAATCAAACAAGAAAAAAACTATGAATTACATAAACCAGCGCCTTCACTTATAGAAATAAAAACAAACCCCAAACCATAGCATAGCATACAGCATTTAAAGAATGTTTTTCTACTTTATTCATTTTTATCATCAAAAATACATTTTATACAGAAATTATACAGAATACAGTGATACACAGACACAGTTGCAGTTCTGTCGGGTTAATGAAAGCGGCTCATGGGTGTTTTTTTCGAGATGGTACAGAGAATCTTCACATTTGAACCAGATATCAAAAGGTTTAAATTCAGAAAATGAGAGAGAGAGAGAGAGAGAGAGAGAGAGAGAGAGAGAAAGAAAGAAAAAATATCAGATGTTATTTTTGTATAAAAATCTGGTGGTTAGTTTTCTCAATATTCTCATACAGCAGGTCTGACTCAAATGCAGCTGAAAAAGCCTTACTGTTTCTATGGTAGCAACCAGTTATAGCTGCTATATAACATAAGAAAAACGTCTCACAGATATTCCACAACATTAAGTATATAACCTGGATTAAAAATGGAAAAATTGTGATTGTTTGGGTTAAAATGACTGCAGTATAAGAGGAATAAGACATCTGGGGATGTTATAGAAGAATCACCTCCAGGCTGTTAAGAGTAAATGAATTCTATTAGAGTTCATCTAAATACAGTTATGTCAGTAATATGAACTTTATTTACTTTATGTACTTTATGTAGGTTATGTTATGTGTATTATTATTAATATTGCTGCACATGTATTCATTAGCATTAATAAATTGTTTTGATGGTGTATAAACAAAATGCAGGGATTACGAGCTCCACACTTTCCAGCTGTACAATGGATTAATGTGTGATATTTACCCTCATCCTACATGGATATTTCATGCCATGTACTCCACTCGCTTTAGGAGGAAAAGAAACTTTAGTAATTAAAAAAGAGAGAGAGAGAGAGAAAGAGAGAGAAGCTTTTAAGGGCACTCATTGTAAACACATTATTAACATGATCGAATGATGAAAGATATTTTGACATAAACAGTTAATTAGGACGAATTGTAAACGGAAAAAATCGGGTCAAGTTTTTTTGCAAGTAAATCTTTATATATACACTGCCAATCAAAAGGGATATTAATATTTTAATTTGTTGTTTTTCGTTAGTATTTTCTTAAATACTCCAAAAATCCTTTAGTTGCAATATTAATTGAAAAACTAAAAGAGAAATAAGTCTGAGTGAATAAATGTTTATTATTCCATGATCTGAGAACACTAAACCCAATAATCTACTCTAATGTCTGATTCGATCAAATGAAATCTAATGTAATCAGAAAAGGCCAAAAACTTTATCTCAGCCACTCAGGACACCACACATTTCTGCTTCATGTATATAACACCGGTTTAATACCACTGCTGTGTTTTCAGTGAGTCTTTAATCTACAGGCTTAACACCTTTCATCACCAAGTGTTCGTACATTTAATAATAAAACCCTAATGTGTAGAATCACGTTAGGATCCAAGAGTGAAGTTTAACTGCTGTTCTGTATCATTTTGTTTGGTCTGTAGCAATAACAGTGATTAAACTGTAATAAAACAATAAAGCACAAAGTCTAGAAAGTTAGAATAATACAAAATAAAATTCCATTCTGAGATGAAAAGCTAACTTCTCAGCTTCGTGTAGCAATATAAACTTTTTTTCTTCTTTAGGATAAACTAACCTACGCCAAATTTACTACAGGCTTTAATGCGGCATTCGCTTTGTAACATCAATAACTTTTCATTCAAGCTGGCTCGTGCAAATTTTACATTTGACATTAAAAAGCATTTAAGACCTTAAGTGTATCTGTCTGGACTCGTTTAAACTAGAATATCCATAATACGCAGCTGCATTGAATAACATTTTCAACAAACAAAAAAAAGTGGATCCAGATATAAGTGCACTGCTGCTTCAGACAGAAATGAAAATTTGATTCATCCAAATTTATATCCCTGAATTCTCAGGAAATCCAAGCTACGCAGATAAACAGTTGTTTAAACCTAATGTTAGAAAGGCTTTCACTCCTCCAGCCGAGAAAGTCAAAATCAACCAAACTCTAGGTTTGTTGTGTGAAATTGCTAGCATGCTAGCATGTCCAAATAAAAGCTGCGTTCAAATACTGTTTCCAGTACAACTTCATCCACGTCTCATTACTTCTCCTCTGCTCAAGCAAGTAAAGAGAGACACAAGGAATCAGATCATCATCAGGATCAGGAACAATACAATATTTTTTTCAAAACTCTTTTATTTAAAAAAAAAATTTGTTTAACTCTTTTAAGCTCTGATTTTATTTATTTGCACTAAAGAATGGGGGGTAAACATGTGTATGCCATAAACAAGCCACAAACTAGTCATAAACTAACCAGAAATCTGTCATAAATTAGGCAGAAAATTGCCAGAAACTAAGCAGAAACTAGTCATAAACTAGCCAAAAAAACATCCATAAACTAATCATAAACGCCAATTTGATTTTTCATTTCTGTTGTTCATGTACAGAAATCGGAGTTAAAAAATAAATAAATTTTAAAAAATAAATAAATAAATCAGTTGAACGCATAAAATGGAGGATTCTCCTTTTTTAAAATGGAAACATGAACAAGAAATATGTAATATTTCTCTCACAAAGAAATTTTTATTAGGCTAACCCTGACATTTTTACTGTACACGATAACTGTGTGACTTTATTCTGCTAGAGTGTTAAATCAAGTATTAATAGACCATATGCAAGTATATGTTTTTTTAATTCCAAGCCGAAGCATGTTCCCTTTCCTGTTCCTCATTCTGCAGGTGGCCATCATGTGGTATGAGGAGTTGAGAAGATGAGGTTGATGTTACACAGTATTCGAACGCATGGCTACTGGAAATAAACTGAACGGTAAAATAAGAGAGGAATCAAGTAATTTGCATTATTTTTTGTCAAGTGGCTGCAACATTTGAGAAGATTGGACTTATCTGATGTCATATTTGGGTTATCGGTGAGAGAGAAATTAATACAGCATGTTTTTGTTTTATATCAAATTTTCACAAGACAGAAACCCTCTATCTGTACCATGTTAGCTAAAAATTTATTCAGTCTTTTATCATTAAAAAAAAATAAAGATCTAAAAGTCTCATGCTACATTTGTACTTTGTTCTACTTTTTTCCAGGACTAGAAAACTGTGCTTAGAGAATGACTAACATCTTTAATGCTACATTTTTTCATTTTTTGTTAAAGAATTCATGCCACTGGTTTCTTCACCAATTTAAGTTCTTAACTTCTTTATAGTGAGCTGTCACGCTCACATGACATTCCTATCTGGGACGTGATAACTTTGGAAGAAGTGACCAAGCAGTGGAAGTGAAAACAATGTCACTTTGATGAACATGTAACCAGAAAAACCGGCAAGATCTCGCTAGACGATGGACTCCTTCAAGTTGTCGACGTAGGTCGAGTCAGGGATGGTGAAAGGGGCAGAATGTAAGACCACTTCGTTCTGCAGGGCTACATTCAGAGGCTTGTTGCACTTTTGCCTAAAGCTGTGGGCTCCCAGTTTGCGAGGATGCTTAAGTTTGTATTTGCGGTATGCTCTCTGGATGACCATAGCGGCCACCTCCTCCTGCTTCCGTCGGAGAGTGCTGGTTATGGGCTCATATGACACTTTAGATGGGTTGTTCGCCATGAATTTCTCCTCCATACTTGTCTTGAGCATGTCCATTTCCCCAGACTCACCCAGCACCTCAGTCGTGAGAGCCAGCAGGATGTCCAGACAGTGAATCCTGTCCCCGGGGACCATTGGCAAGTCCATGGCGATCAGCTTGACCGTGTTGGGCTTGGGTATCTTCAGTGGATCTTTCAGTGTGTCGCAGAAGTCAGACAGCTTGCTGTATTCGATGAACTGTGAAGCATCCGGATCAAACTTCTCCCAGGTCTCGTAGAACATCTCGAAGTCTTCCTCACATAAAGGCTCGCTGCTCTCCTCCGTTGCCACATTGAAGTTCTCTAGAATAATGGCGATGTACATGTTCACCACCACCAGGAATGACATCACAATGTAGCTACAAAAGAAAACTATTCCCACAGCAGCGTTTCCACAGTTCCCCCTCACGTCTGTGCCGGGATTCTCAATGTATGGGTCACAGTCAGGAGGTCTGCTGTCAAGGATAGGAGACAGAAGTCCGTCCCAGCCGGCAGACGTCGTGATCATGAACAGACATATGATACTGTTTCCAAAGGTCTCGAAATTGAACATGTCGTCGATGCCACCTTCTTTTTTCACGTAGGCAAAGTTGGACATGCCGAAGATGGAGAAGATGAACATGATTAAAAAGAGGAGGAGGCCGATGTTGAAGAGGGCAGGGAGCGACATCATCAGGGCAAACAGCAGCGTTCTGATGCCTTTAGCGCCTCGGATCAGACGTAGAACGCGGCCAATTCTGGCGAGTCGGATGACACGGAAAAGCGTAGGAGAGACAAAGTACTTCTCAATGATATCTGCCAGGACTAAGCCTGTAAGCAAATTGTTAGAAACAGATCAGGGGCTGAGAGGTGACTGCATATGCATTTTCTTAATAGTGTTATATATTTAAATGCAAACAATATTCATGACCCTGATTTAATCTAGGCTTGAATGTGTAAAAATAGGCTGGGGAAAACATGAAGCTCTATTTTCTGTTTAAGGAAAGAATGTGGATTGGGGCGTTTCTACCTAAAAGTGCAAAATACACATACACAGTGATGTGCAAATGAATACAAATTAGAAATACAAATACAGAAGGGCAGATGTCAAATTTGTGTTGGTTTGTTTCTGCTATTTGGAAACTACTTACCCACAATTGAAAGTATGACCACAATAAAATCGAAAATATTCCATCCAACATGAAAAAAATACTGCCGAAGAGCAAAGAGCTTGAGCACGCACTCCCCAGTGAAGATGACGATAAAGACGAAGTTGATCATGTACAGGATCTCTTCAACCTCGGCACTCTGGTCATCTGTCTCCACCATCATGGTGACCATGTTCAGACAGATCAGGCCCATGATCAGGATGTCAAAGAACTGCTTAGTGACAATGTCGAATACGAAGCCTTGCAAACAGTTCTGCAGGACATCAGACATAAGATGTGAGGGAAAAGTGTTCAGCATGAGGTAAGGATACAATTAAGGGATTTTCACACAAGACATAGTTCTTCTGGTCCTAGTAAACCGCAGGTAAAGGGACTCATGGGTTGTGTAGTTTGAGGTTTCACACTGCTCATACATTACTCTGAGTTAACAATGAATCCTGGCCCTTCATATTCTGTACATCACTGTACATTTCAAAACCCTGGTGCAACCTTCTTCTTATTTGCATATTTGCATATCAACAACCCTGTTTGGATAAATCCAGCAACTAGAATTCATTAGTAGTTAATTATTCATTTCTCCACTAAATTGAGTATGGAACCTACTTGAGGACGTGGGATGGGTTTCTGCGGTTTCTTCGAGCCAAGTTTCTTCATAGCGTTATAGTATTTCTTCTGCTCTTCTGTCATAAAGAGGTCTTGTCCTCCTAAGTAAGGCCACACAGAAAATTGATTATTCTTCATGCCTTAAACTCCCAAAAAAGCTCCTAAAAAACTCCCACAGATCATGTCTTAGGGTTAACAATTCATGAAAGTTTCTTTGTCTTCTTCTTCTTCTTGTTCTTCTTCTTATTATTATTATTACTATTATTATTACATATCTACAATGCATTAATTATATCTCCAATTTAAATATTTACATATATTCACCTTCAAGATTTTTTGCAGTAATTTAGATTTACTGCATTTATACCACATTTGCACAATGATATTAAACTCATAAAGTGTTAATTAATGAATGCACTTGTTTTTATGTCATTTCTATAGCATCAGCTCAATCACAGCATTGAGCCAAATAATATAAGAATAACTTCAAAAAATATGGATTAAAACTGTGCTGCTACTTAACCACGAAAGATAAAATTGTAGAATTAGAAAAGGAGAATAGTTATGTTTTCTTTAAGATGATATATATGTATATTTAATAATGAAGGAATTTATTTATAGATTCCATCTGAAAAAAATAATTTTTTCAAGCAGGCAATTTCAGATTGGTTTGTGTTAATGATACTTATCTTTGATTTCTGTTGGTTAAAGTTATCAATGATGACACCGATGAATAAATTGAGGGTGAAAAAGGAGCCAAAGATGATGAAAATCACAAAGTACAGGTACATGTAGAGGTTGGCTTCATATTCGGGTTGTGACTCCACCTAGTTACAGAGTAAAATGTGAAAAGAGCATTATTGTTAAACATGATCCCTGCTTTAATATACAACTTGTTTGATGCCTTTTATTGTGTAGTTTTTTTAAAATGCTTGCAAGCATCAGACATCAGATATCAATGCTAGTCTTGGAAAAACAGGTCATCTCATCTCCAAAACCCACTCAAACTAAGGAAACTACACCAGGTTACATATGTAACCCAGTTACCTGAGCTGAACTAGACGCTGTGTCATGGCTGATGTTATGGGAATGCTATTTGTGTCTGAAGCTCTGTGTGAAAACACACCCATTTATAGGTCATGTGATGAAGCAGAGAGCACCAGCAAGACCATAAATAGCCCCTCCAGGACCACTGAGAGGTCCCAGGAGGGGTGACATGGTCTGCAGGAAAGCCTCAGCCACCTGGCTGAGACCAGAGAACATCCATGTGACTTATGGCAATGACTGCCATGTATACCTCAATGTAGAGGGTGGTAAGCCCTCAAAGAGGCATGTCTGCAGAAACTTTAGCATTGTACTAACAGGTCAGTGACCTAAATCCTGATTATGCCGATTACCCCAGAGACGAAAGTTCAATGTAGTCTCCACAACCTCGGTCTCGAGTCTAGGAGCTGGTCCCCTCAGGGGCCAGACCAAGAGGTTCCAAATCTCTGGGCGGAGGTGGAGAATCGCCCCCTGTGTCTGAGAGAGAGGTTCCTCCTGACTGGAATCTCCCAAGGAGCACATCCAGAAGGGAAATTGGGTGTGCAAGCCAGACTCAGGTAGGCCAACAAGGATCCACCAGTAACACGTGGACTCAGTCATGGTGTACCCTGGCTATGACCCCTGTATGCAGAGATATCAAAGAAAGCGTACAGACTGAGCCTCCGCTATGTTTGCATCACGGCATCCAGCCCCCAAAGGGTCTAATGAAAAAAGAAAGCCACAGGGGACAGTGGGTCGACCGCTCAGAGCTGAACAAATTTCCATATGAATTCCACCACCTATGAGTGGAGATGACATTCTCCAGGCCTCAGCCCCTGCTTTAGCAGGAAGCCAGCTTCCCACTCAAGGTACTCTGGAGTGTAATCACTCTCAGTGAGAGAAATCTGGTCTCTGCCTAGGGCAAGATCTGGTGCACCAACCTGAGCAAAGGGCACAAACACAGACCTAATGGTTGATGAAGGGGACCACCAAAGGCAGCCCCTGAGTTTCGGGAAGAAGAGTTTCAGCTATAGAAAGTCTAGGACCGCTCCCCAACTGGAGAGGGAGGCATCCATCAAAAGAGTCTTGCAACAATGACACACTCTAAGAGTGGGACCCTATAAAAAGAGGGTCCACATAAAAAGAGTACGAAGCTGCCTAACAACATCACGAACGCCACTGAGTGTTTTCTCTCAGGAAGCAATTCAGTGGCATACCACCCACATCAAGCTCCTCAGAGTCCGATGAAGACGATATTAATTCTTTGCTCAGGTCAGGAGAAGTTGCAAAGCAAGCTCCCAGAGCCGAAGCAGGGAAATCCGAGTCGAGAGAGAGGACAAGAGAAAGGGGATCACCTGTCGCTTGATTTCCGCCTCCCCTAACTTGAACCATGATGTAAGTTGGCGCAGGACCTGAGCCATAAGGGAGTGGAGCTTACGGGGAGGAAACATTTCGCAGTGCACACAGGCAGCTCCATCGAGAGCCGTGTGTGCATGCTCCTCTACCAAACAAACAACACAAAGAAATTGTGAGTTGTTCCCTGTAATGTAGTGGGGGCATGGATGCACACACTTTCTGAACACTTTCCTAATCTTTTACATATATATCTTCTTTTTCCCTAGTCTAGACAGACGACACAAATATGAAGACAAAGAAGCTGTGGTAATGTGACGTAGATGCCCTTTTATGGTCTCGTTGGTGCAATCCGCTTCGTCACATGACCTACCAAGCTGATAAATTGGCATGATTTCTCAGAGAGCTTCAGACATAACTTCTGCAAAGAAGCTTTCCTATAGTGTCAGCCATGATGCAGCATTATGTTCCCTCGAAAGGGAACACTTCATACACATCTCAAAATAAGCTTGTTCAACCATATGGCAACAACACCCAGTCAGAAAGTGCACATTATCACTTGTCACACTGACCCACAAAACACTAAAAACGAGTGTTACAGAAATGATTAATTATTTTTCACCTAAATCATCAAGTATTTGATTATCAGAACATCTTTACATTACTGATTATACTAAAATCTATGTACTGTAACAAGAACAAATCAGAAACACTGCAATTTACTTCAATATCCTTTATTGTTTCTAGATCTTTATAGAATTATATCATTCTCCCTCTCTCTACCACTCTTCCCTCATCAATGTTTCCAAACAAAATCATACCAAATTTATTACTAAAGATGGTAATGAGAATTAAAAACAGGTCACCTAGAGATTGCACTACAATTGCTATGAGCAGTGTTTCTCAATACCTCTGAAGAGTAAAGCTTACCTCCCGAGAATCCACTGCAGCGTACATGATGTCCATCCAACCTTTAAATGTTGCCTGTGAATCAAAACAAAACAAGCAATTAGCATTTCCTGCTGTTCTTTAACCTTACCCCATCCATCCATCTACCCATCCCCACCCACATCCATCCATCCAGCAATCCAGCCATTCGTCCATCTATCCAAATCTCCATCCATCCAGCCATCCAAACTTCAAGCCCGCTATCCATCCATCCTTCCATCCAGTTGTTTATGAACACTAACCACTTGCAGCAGGGAGAGGTAGCCCATGCCCACGTTATCATAGTTGACCTTGGTGTTCAACCATCTCACGTCTTTAGAACTATAACTCAGCTCCAAACAGTCGCTCTTGTTTTCCACCTCTTGAATTGAGAAATACTCTTCAGAAGTTGTGTTAAAGCAATAGTAGAATTTTCCAGCAAACAGGTTCACGCCCATTATGCTGAAGATCAGCCAGAAGATCAGACACACCAGCATCACGTTAAATATGGAGGGAATGGCTCCAACCAAAGCGTTCACCACCACCTAAAGATGTTCACAAGCATTCAAAACTGACACTCAGTCCACTCATAGATTCTTCCTCATATCATCTCACAGAATTTATCTTCCCCACCACTGTCTTTATGTCAGCGTGTATTGTTAGCTACATCACTATAAAATAAAAACTATTTGTATGTAATTAAATTTTGAACTTCGATCAGTCTGAAAATACAATCTACAGCATGTCAAAGGAGAAATCATGTACTTGCCCTCATTCCCTCAAATCTGGACAAGGCACGAAGCGGCCTCAGAGCCCTCAAGGTCCTCAGGGATTTGATGGGTCCGAGTTCAGAGTAACCCAGAATGTTAGCTGTCAAGCTGATCAGGGAGACCTGTGTGATCATTTTGCAATTTTATAAGTTGATGGAATCATTACTGTCTCTCTCTTTTACTGGAGTTTAAAGTTAAAGAAAGTTGATCATATATTTAAACCCAGAACACTGTAAGCAAATTTAAAAGAATTCAATTAAATCAATTCAATTAAGGCATGTTCCTAATGAAAATCCACACGTCAGGCACCGAAAGCTGTACATTTAAATTTCTGGAGTTTGGCACACAACCTTATCCAGAGCAACTTACATTTTATATTGCTTTATATAACTGAGCAATTAAGGGTTAAGGGCCTTGCTCAGGGGCCCAGCAGCCTCATATTTATTGACTACATTAGCAATGTTGGTTAAGCTATTCATTCTAAAGATATCACCTTTGTAACTGGCTTAGTTTTGTCGTCACCATAGCAACCAGAGCATCAAATTTCTTTGTCTGATAATCCATGTACATTTTCTGGCTAATTAATAATTGTGAGAAAGACCTCAGAACTCTGGGTACCAAACTGTCCTTGTCCTTGTTGCTGGGGTGGCACCATCAAGGGGAAATTTTTTGTATGTGTCAATTCAAAATGTCGATTCTAGCCGATTCCTTTCCCACCCATGTCTTGTTGTTGTTGTTGTTATCTGTGCTACTGAGCAGTCCCAAAATATTTAGTTTAATAGTATGGAAACCAACTTTACTTTGGTTCATTTTGACATGATAAAAATAAAGACATACGTCAACAATGAGGAAGTCCAGCCAGCACCAAGCGTTGGTGAAATAGATCTTGAAACCGTACGCAACCCATTTTAGTAGCATCTCGATGACAAAGATGTAGGTGAAGACCTGATCTGCGTATTCAAGAATGATTTTAATCACTCGTCGCTGCTCAATGTAAATATCCTCAAATGCCTGATCGGGGAAAAAGAAAACATGAGTTCAGACCTCAATGACGTACCAACTGTAAATAAAAAGGCCTTTGTCTTTTCCCTTCGGCTCACCAAGGCACCGCTGCTGAGGAGGATCATGAAGATGATGAAGGTCTCAAAGTAGTTATGCTCCACGATGGCGTAACAGGTCTTACGGATGTTCCACCATACCTTTCCTCTGCCCTTGGTGATGTCAAAATCCAGGCATGGGCAGCGTCTAATGCATTCTTTGGTGCAGGGTGCAGGAGATATGGATACAATCAAAATATTTATTAAAATTTTATGGGAAAATAAAGTTCTCACTCAGGTTCCATTACACAACTCCACTTTAAAAAATAGTGCTTTAGCTATATGCTGAAAAATCCAGTTGTCTGAGCAGCTGATAGAAAGAAACCAGAATCTGAATTACAGCTACTTATTCCACTGTGTACCACTCTGCCCTCAGTAAATTGATTTTTCACTCATTTATTGTCAGTAATTGTTTTATCCTAGTCCAGGTGGAAGTGGATCCTGGAATCACTTAATGGGAATACACCCTACCCTCTATAGGATGCTACCCCTTCACATCTAGGGGCAAATTTGTGTATTTGAATACGTTTGGAAGGGGACACTCAGAGAACATGCTAAACTCAGTACAGCACAGACAGATACCTGAGTAACCTTGTGATTGAACCTGGGATCCTGGACCATTGAGGCAGTACCACGGTGGTCAACAGGAAGGCACTTACACAATTTCAAACCTTTACCAATCAGATTAATTAGTTAGTAAAGATACTGAGCAATTATTTACCAGTGGCCAATGATGGCCTACCAGTTTGAGCAATCTGGTCTATGTTTAAGAATCTAGTCATGAGGTTTTATTATTATTATTTTTTTTAGCAGGACTATCTATCTATAGTATCAGCCTATAAGTACTGCTAGTGTGGTATCTGCAGTAACCTGCTTCCCATTTGGAGAAAACAGAGCTTAGTAAGTCTCACTCTCTGTGCAGCAATCCACTGGAGTGATGGGATCTGGTTCATCCTCTGAATCTGCTTCTTCCACCTCTGGAGGTTTGTCCACGGTGCTGCAGCTGGATGAATCGTCTGCATCTTTAAACTGTCCAGAAGTGGCGATAAACAAAAGATAGACCCATCAGAAGAAGATTCCATTGAAAAGTGGAAATGCTCAAACACCAAACTTCCAACCTAAAAGATTAACATACGACATGCTATACGCTAAACAACCGAAGAAGATAATTGTCTTCCATTTATTTTTGTGCTGTAATTGTGTTTTTGCTATACTTTTTCTGTCTAGATTTCTCAGCCAGATCACTCAGGACATCTTGTACGAGAATATATCTGACTTTACAGGCACGGTTCAAAAGGAGTTATTTTTAGCAGCATGAAGAAGACACTGTGAATGATAAGTGTGCTGCATAAATCCATCGCTCAGATTTGGACGCTTCACTGATGTAGCCATATGTAACTGAAGCTTAAGGAGTAAACAGATCTGTCTGATAAAGCACAGTACCATGCTGTTTATTCATTAGCATATTTCCAGCTGTAATTTTATTCTGGAAAATTTCTGAATGAAACATTTTAAAGTTCATTTTATTATAGAAATTTAGCCAACATGGCATAAGGCTTGAAATTATCTGGTTCTAGCTCTAGCGTGGTTAAATTCTAGTGAAGTAGAACTGATTGCTTAGCACCACTGCCTCAACTTCAGCTATGTATCAGCTTCCCTGAGGAGAAACATGGCTGCCGGTGTAATGCCAAGCATTTAGACACGCGAGAGTATGTTATGTGAGCCACGTAATTCAACCCGGTTTGCAGACATACCAACAAACAGTTGCCTAATGAGTCAGGGCTTATGCGCCTCATTGAAACAAATGTTTAACAAAATATTTGACCTCGAGCGGTACTGCTTAGCTTCACTATTCATATACTACTAAAATGAACAAACAGACAAGAGTTTTTTTTTGGGATACACGGCTATGTTACCCAAAGTGAAATTTTTGGTTGGAAGAAATAGGGAAAGAGGAACCCAAGAGGTCAGGTGGTTGTCAAACAGGTTAACTAATCATGCTGCGCTGGTGCTGTTTCCCACGCTCCATCACTGTGACACCTGACCTCTGGTGCACCCATAAAATCCCTCAGGGTGTCTGTTTCCTTCTGTATAAATGTATAGTATACTAATAAAGTAATGTATAGTAATGGCTGATTTACCTGGATGTTTTTGGTGGATGCTCCATCTAATCTAATAACATGGTGATAATTAACAAAGACAGTTTCCTGTAAGGAGGTCCATCCATTTGTCCATCCATCCATTTTCTCTAGCGCTTATCCTACACAAGGGCGCAAAAAGCCCTGACACAAACCCACAAAACGGGTGGGTGGGGGTTGGGGGATGATAGTTGGGGCAACATTTTGGATGCCAACCCACCTCAGAGCACAATCGTGGGAGGAAACTGTGTATGAACCCCCAACCATGTTTGAGGCAAACATGCTAACCACTAAGCCACCTCAACCCCACTGTAAGGAGATGTTTATTTAAAATTAATGGAATTGATGGAGTGTCCAGTTTCAGTGTTTCATAACAGACTTCCACCATAAATCCTGCACACCAGCACCACTGATTGTTTGTATGAGTGGAAATGATATATTGATGTATTTCTGATATTTCCTTTTTAAAACAGTATGTGGCAGGAAGGCAACTTGGAAGGTAATTTGGACCTAATTAAATATTATCACAGTGCAACAGCTCTCAAATAGCTCATAAAAGGATAACATTTAAGCTATTTACATTTAAGTGATTGCTTTTTTTTTTTTTACAAACCAGAGTATTCGAAGATCTGGAAATATTTAACCATCAAATCAATATTTCAGATGACATAGGTCAGTTCTTTTGTGTTGAATGTGTGAACTTACTTCCTTTTTTTCATCAGTCTTCTCCTCATCTTCGGAGGTGCTGTCATCATCATCACAAGGGCTTTCAGCATCAGACTCTCCCTTTGCAATTGGAACAACAGCCATTCTAAGAGCACCATCAAGCTCCAGTTTCAGCTCCTCCTTGGTTTCGTCCCCTGACTCGCCCGTGTCCATGTGGTTCAAGACCAAATCATTTCCTTTCTTCTCCTCTTCCTTCGGTTTCAGACCCAGCAAACGCCTTACGTGTGTGATAATGAAGGCCTTGACCCAGTCGATGCCCCTGGTGATTCTTGATATGGCAATCTGCAGGTTGTTCATTTCACCATCCTCATCTGACGATGCCAAATTGTCTCCACTGAAGGAGCTAAGCAGCAAGCCAGGAAGAGATTTAGGACCTGCAAGAACCAAAAGCCATGTGTATCAAGTTTTTTTCTTAGATCTGTTCCCTAAAGCCAACAGTCTCGGGCAGTTCCCTTGTTGTCTTACGAATAAAAGTGTAATATTTCGGTAAAGGAAAAATCTGTATTGCAGTAAATGATCTGTTAAAACTTATGTGAATTATTCTAACTGATGACCAAGACGGTTCCTGGTCAAAGTAGTATCTCAAACTACAGTTCCAAAAATTGCAACTGCAGCAATTGCATTTGAGGGATCTGAACTCACAACCTTCCTGTCAGTATTCCAACACCTTAACGACTATACTACCACACCCCCACATAAGTCATAATTAGCTAGTTTCACTAGCTCATCGGATGAGCTGTTTCCTCTTTGCTCTATGAATAGCTGAAATGGAAATCTGCCTGGTTACATTTATAGTAAATGGCTGGTTGATACTAAAAGTAAATAAGCCCTATGTATAATTAACTTCTAGTGAGAGGATCACATGATCTACTCTACAGGATGTAAGGGCTATGACAGATCTGTCTCCTCAAGCACGTCAGGCAACATCAACTCCAGCATGCTTAGGGATATCAGACTTGCAGGAGAGTTCCAAGCATGAGTGGCACGTCACAAGTTAATTATCTCAGAGAGACCTGTCCACTGTTTTGGACCTTTCATGGTAATGGATGTCACAATCAGTAAATAGGCCTCAGTAGATGCTGGATGGTGTGAGTAAAGATTTCTTTGTTATTTCACGTTGTAGGAATGCTTAAAGGAACCTAAAACTAATTCAATGTTTTTATATTAAAATATTCCTCATGTGGTTAGTGATACTGGTGCTATTTTTTTTTAAATAAAACACTATCTTAAAAACTATTTGTATTTGTAATAACTTTGATAATGCTGGACCAATCTGAGCCTCCGGACCCCACATTGAGAACCGCAAGTCAACAAAACAGACAGACGCTGTTGTAACTACCTGACTGAGAGGATACTCACCACCAGGTTTCCAATCACCATGACCATCATGAAGACGATAATGCACATGCCCTGGCCTGCCACCTCCATGCAGTCCCACATGGTTTCAATCCACTCGCCACACAGGATCCGAAACACAATCAGGAACGAATGGAAGAAGTCTGTCATGTGCCAGCGTGGCAGTTCACAGCTTTCAGAGATTTTACAAACACAGTCCTTGTAACTCTTCCCAAACAGCTGCATGCCCACCACAGCGAAGATGAAGACAATGATGCCCAGGACGAGGGTCAGGTTCCCCAGGGCACCCACAGAGTTACCAATGATCTTAATCAGCATGTTCAGTGTGGGCCATGACTTTGCCAACTTGAAGACACGCATCTGTATTGAAAATTAATCACAACATGATTATATAATAATTAGCTTTAAACGAACCAGCTTGTGGTTAGATGGCACACAAACAAACTTTTGGAGATAACAGAAAGACTGCAATGTTTGGATACTAAATAAAAAAAAAAGTTAAGCAGTCACTAATTATAATATATACTGAGGGAGGAGTTTATATAATAGCCTATTATGGCATGTTTACTATTTTCCCATTGTAAGGTTCATGTCACCTACTCAAGAATGTTAACTATCATAATCTATCATAACACCACTACCAATCCACCCCTCTGTTCCTCACTGCCAAAGTCTGCATCTAGACTACCAGAATCTATTGGATACAATGATTGCAAATTGGCCCAGAAATCATATAGATCAAGTACACAACTTACTGTGTGTACAAATACCACAGTGTATGTAACTGCATACAATATAACAAAACACAGAATGCTACAACCACACAATGGGTTAGCAACAAATGTCTGTGCGAGGGTTAACTGAAGCAATCAGTCAGCTGTAGGCAGATATAAGCACATAGTGCACAAACTTTGTGGCCAAGCAACACAGGATTATAACAGTTACGGTCAGAGCCTGATCTGTAGAGAACCAGCAGGCAGAGAACCAGCAGGCAGCTACAAAAAAAAACATTCTGCTCTTATATGATTTGGGGAAAAAAACAGCTAAAGTTGTGGCTAAAATGAGGGCTTAAGCTTTACATGCTATTTTATTGTCCTTTCTCAGACTTTTGTCTGCCAAATCATACACCCTGTAACAGTTTTGATCTCGCTCACAGATCCTGCCACTGCATTACCTGTCCTATCCCACTGTTCATCTCTCTGATGGATGATGTCCTTGGGTCATTCACCATGACCTAATGTCTCACCCAACATGTCTTAATGTTTATCTTTCAAATCAATCCTGCATCATCCATTCTGCCACAATACCAGTATCTCTTATAGATCCTGTCCCTGCATCACTCAATCGGCCCCAATACTAGTCTTTCTTATAGATCCTGTCCCTGCATCACCCAAACTACTTCAATACCAGTACCTCTTGTAGATCCTGTCCCTGCATTGCCCATCCTGCCAGAGTGTTGATCTCTCTTGTAAATCCTTGCATCACCTGTCCTTCCTGAGTGTTGGTCTGTCTTGTAGATTGTAGGGTCTCAGGCCCTCAAACTTAGTTTGTCTCAAGCGATGACCCAGGCTCATGATCAAAAGCACACAAGCACTAAGTGCATATTCCAGCACACTGACAGTATGGCGAGCTTTTGTGAAGTCAGCAGCTAGCCATCTGCTCAAAAAATAAAGCAGCTTGTGCCCATTGCTTCACGCATAAACATAATAAAAGAGCAAAGTGCAAAAAACTCTCCAACTTTTCTGCAGAAATGCCAACATCACACTATATGATTCTTCCCAGTGTCATTCTTTTCCCCACAGTCTTATGTCTGCTTGCTCTCTGATGAAGTGAAATTGCAAATAAGTATGAAATATACATATAGTGAAAGACTATGACCTTTTGCATCCTATGAACTCTGAGAAGAATCAGTTAGTGTGAGATCAGCTATTTACCAAAACAAAGGTGTGAAGTCCTCCAATAGGTTTCTTGTGCTCCAATCTCTCATGTCCAACTAAAAGGTCCGTCGATTGTAGGTTAAAATCTTCATTCTTGCTCCCATGCTTTTATTTTACATGAAATAGAGGGACTAGTGTAATGAGTGTGTAATCTCAGATGTTTGGATACGAGAAGCAATAAGGCTTCCATCATCTTAACTTTAATATTCAGTATGCTAGCAGAGCTGGCACACCCTCAGGCCATTGCAAGTGTTGGTCTATGAACAAGCTCATTAGCAACAATTGCTAACCTGCAATTCTCTGCATCTGTTTAAATACAGTTTCTGGTAAGTGGATAAACAATTACTTACAAGTCGGAAGGACCGGAGCACAGAGAGCCCTTGTACGTTTGCCAATCCGAGTTCCACAAGACTCATTGTCACGATGATGCTGTCAAATATATTCCATCCAACCTGGAAGTAGTAGTATGGGTCCAGTGCTATTAGTTTGAAGACCATCTCTGCAGTGAAGATGCCTGTGAACACCTAGAAATAAGTGGTCATAACTTAGTGATTTTATTTGAAGGCCATTTAGCAGATGCAAGTGGAATAAACCAGTGTCCGGTTTGCATCTAGTGCCTTACCAAATTCCCAACAGACAAGACATGTTCAAACTGAGCAGTCATTGGATAATGCTCCATGGCCATAAACACGGTGTTAAGTACGATGCAGATAGTGATGCCCAAGTCCACAAAGGGATCCATCACAATGAAGTGCACCCATTTTTTGAATTTGATCCATGGTGCACAGCAATTCCACTTTAGGAAAATGTCTGCAAACTTGTACCAGCAAGGTGGGCATGGCCTTTCCAACTCTTCCAATTCTGAAAAAATAATAAGGTATAAATAGGATATTATTATTATTATTATTATTATTATTATTATTATTATTATTATTATTATTTAATTGCAAACAATAGCAGCATCCAGTGAGACCTTCTTTTACCCCACAAATGTGTAAAATATTGTTGTTAATTATTCTGTCCAATCTGCTGAATCACTTTAATTACTCATGAACAAACTAAAGAATTTACCGTCCAGTGTGTGGCTTGCAGTGCTCACAGCACTGGCTTTCCTGTTTTGCTGGCCAGGTACTTCTATTAAGTCCATGCTTCCTTTGGATCCATTTGATTTGGACACCTCAATAGACTTTAAACACAGCAGAAAAGAAAAACAAATAGAGGGTAATTGGACTGTAATGCTTTGGCAAGACTGAAAGTATTATATATTGATCAACTACAGAAGTCATTTTATTTTTTGTTTTGTTTTGTATTTCTTTTATAACACAGCAATTCACCATGGATTACTTTCTCCTTCATTAAAGAATTTCAGAAAAGGACACTAGAGACTATTTCCATTACATGCCAGTTAAACATCTCCTAACAGAGAACTGTTACTGGAAATTCATCAACACTTTCTGCCCAGTCAGAATTCAGTACAGGTCTGAATTCAAAACTGAATTTTAATACAGGTCTCATGTAATAAAGTCACAGATGGAGTTGTTGGTGTTTGTCTTACCTCTCTGTGTTTACGTTCTTCAGGATTTTCATCACACTCTTCCTTCTTGTTGCTTGAGAGTGAAGTCATGCTTTCTTTCATCATCGCTTTTTTTTGCTGGTCAGACAAATGTAACACTTAGATTGGACTGTTATAAAAAAAAAAGTATTACCTTAATTGCAAAAACTTCCCTTAAGCAGCACATACAGCACATTTAGGTTTTGATTTGATGCTAACCTTAAGCTAATTTTCATGCAGAATTGTTTTATGTTCCAAGTTTTCATTTATTTTCTAAAGCAGCCTCCAGAAAATTTTATGGTGCATATGAAAATAAAGTTCTTGAATCACAAATTACGAGCTGAAAAAAATTGAGAACGCTACGCTATTAGCCATGCTAATTAGGAATGAAACGGTTGACATCATGACAGAGCAAGCTTGCCTCGGATTGCTTTTTGAGCTGCTCCATGATCATGGCATACTCTTCCTCCTTCTCTTTAGCTTCAGCTCTAGTGGCTTCGTTCTGCTCTGCGTATGCCATTGCCACCACAGCTAAAATCAGATTGATCAGGTAAAAGGAGCCTAAGAAGATGATGACCACAAAGAAGATCATGTAGGTCTTCCCTGCTGACCGGAGAGTCTGAAACATACCAGATGGCGTCAGAAAATGTTTAATACATAATGAAATGTTCACAGCTGTTTATTCGGCACAGTATAGTAATTCTCTAAAATGACCCCCATTCTTTTTAAAACATATCACAAATGTAGGACTTCATTTATTCAATTCATTTCTTTTTATATGTTAATTTTTTTTAGAACATCTGTTTTTTTCACTTGTCCAAAGATATCACTCGCATAATCACACACATGAAATGTGTTTATATAAATTCTTAAGCGTACCGCCGTGCTCTGCAGTGAGACACATAATTGTAAAAAATGTTTCAGTACTTACTTACTCACTGCAAAGCTCCAAAAGTGAAGCATGACAAAGCAACCATAAAGAAAGGTGAGAGGAATAACGGGTGTGTGATAGCTTGCAAAACTTGTAAGAAATGTGGATGTACGAACCAGCTGGAACAAGTTTTCCCAGTAGTCTTGTGTCATAAGGCGGAAGAGGGCGAGGAAGGCCCAGCCGAAACTGTCGTAGCTGGTGTATCCGTAATTTGGATTCCTTCCTGCTTTCAAACACAAGTAGCCCTCAGGACAAACCCTGTCAACATTACAGTACAGCTGAGTTATACACAAAGGCCACCGCAGACAGAGATATAAAACAAACAAATAAACAAACAAACAAATAAATAAACAATTTAATAAATAAGTACCTGTAATAATTACAAAAGCAAATAAGCATAAGTAAACAAACAAATCCAATGTCTGTACCGCTTATCCGATCTATCATCGGGTCACGGGGAGCCTGTGCCTATCTCAGGCGTCATCAAGCATCAAGGCAGGATACACCCTGGATGGAGTGCCAACCCATCACAGGGCACACATACACACACTCATTCACTCACGCAATCACACACTACGGGGAATTTAGAGACTCCAGTCAGCCTAGGAGCATGTCTTTGGACTGTGGGAGGAAACCGGCGCACCCGGAGGAAACCCACCAAGCACGGGGAGAACAGGTGTGAGGCCAACGTGCTAATCACGAAACCACCGTGCCGCCTTGAACAAACTTAAAAATAAATAAATAAACAATTTAATAAATGATTACAGTAATAATTACACAAGCAAATAAGCATAAGCAAGCAAACAAATATACAAATCAATCAATCAATCATTCATTCATTCATTGTCTACCGCTTATCCGATCTATTCTCGGGACCTCATTGGGCATCATTATATCTCAGACCTCATTGGGCATCAAGGCAGGATACACCCTGGACAGAGTGCCAACCCATCACAGGGCACACACACACACTACGGACAATTTAGAGATGCCAATCAACCTACAATGCATGTCTTTGGACTGGGGGAGGAAACCGGAGTATCCAGAGGAAACCCCCAAGGCACAGGGAGAACATGTAAACTCCACACACATGGCGGAGGCGGGAATCGAAACCCCCAACCCTGGAGGTGTGAGGCAAACATGCTAGCCACCATGCCCCCCATCAAGCAATCAATCAAGCAATCAATCAATAAATAAATAAATATTGAACACATTTGGGGGGGGGCACGGTGGCTCACACCTCCAGGGTTGGGGGTTCGATTCCTGCCTCCACGATGTGTGTGTGGAGTTTGCATGTTCTCCCCGTGCCTCGGGTGTCTCCGGGTACTCCGTTTTCCTCCCCCAGTCCAAAGACATGCATTGTAGGTTGATTGGCATCTCTAAATTGTCCGTAGTGGGTGAGTGTGTGTGATGTGTGTGTGTGATTGGGACCTGCAATAGACTGACATCCTGTCCAGGATGTACCCTGCCTTGTGCCCGTCGTCTCCTGGGATAGGCTCCAGGTTCCCTGTGACCCTTTAGTGGGATAAGCAGGTATAGGAATTGGATGGATGGATACATTTAGGATTTTTCGGGGTATTTTCTGTCCTCTTAATAAGATTCTTATTATGACTTACTTTCTTAGTACTTCATTCAACAAAGTAGTAGAAAATCCCAATTTGCCCAATCCCACCCTCAGTTGAAAGGAAAAAAAAATTTCAGTGACATTTCCCCCCCAAAAATCATCAGGTATGTGTGGCATTCTGGGAAAACCATCATCTGCCACTGCGGCTGATGTTACATCAGACTTTTTTCTTTCAATTAAACTAGAAATAAACAGAAAGGTTTAGAATTTTTTTTTAAATAATAATAAAACCCCATTAGTTGTGTTGTCGTTGGTCTTTCGGCTGCTCCCTGTTTGGGGTCACCACAGCAGACCAATTGGTCCGCACAACAACTTGGCACAGGTTTTTACGTCGACTGCCCTTCCTGACACAACCCTACCATTTTTATCCGGGCTTGGGACTGGCACTGCATCCAGTGGCTAGGGTTTGGGCATTGGCTGCGAATCGAACCAGGGCCTTCCACATGGTACGCAAGAAACCTACCACTGAGCCACCAATGCCCAAAACCCTGTTAGTTGTGAAGAGTAAAATAAAGAAATGTATATAAGAATCTGAACCATTTCCAGGTCGCTATTTAGATTTAAGCCAATTTGTGTCATTGTGACAATAATTGACAAAATGTCTGATTTTCCTCCAGTCTTATCTCTTCAGTTGATGTACACGTTCGAACGAAACTCGACTTGACGCGGATCGTCTGGCTTTACACAAACTTCCATTCCTCTGTCCGTTCCTGTGTCTTTATAGCAATAAAACAAATATTAAGAAAATCTGCACATAAGATTGTACTTTTCACTCAGGCTGATGCTGATGCTGGCATATTAAAATGAAATGAAACATTTTGTATTAAATGAAAACAACTGTGAAACTTGAGAGCCCCATTAATCTGTCTAAACTGATTTTTTCTCTTTAATGGCATTTTGGATATTGAACTCAATTCTATATGTTTTCAGAAATGAAACTTGTAGTAAATCACATTGTCTTGACTGCTTGTGAGGTGAAACAAAGGTCATTTCAAGGTCAAGTTGAGTTTACTGGTGTTTTTAATGCAGCAGGTGATCTTTTGCAAATTTTGAAATGTTTTTCAGTGCAGAAGCACAAACCCTGCCGTATTTACAGCAGACAAGTTTAACAACTGTGATAGGTTTCCCCCACACCACCAACCTTCGTTTCTATAATTGTCCCATTTCTGAAATACAGATCGTTTAAACACCAGTGAAGGGGAAACTCCGTCTGACCAACCTACCCAGCATCTGAACTGTTTCCACAAACAAGTGGGTCCAAGCTACCAGGCAGGAAGTAGTAATACACTGCAAAACAACAACAAAAACAAAGAAGTCCCTCTCAGCATACAGAAGTGCAGCATGACAAATGAACTCCTGCTAAACCTGCCAGATTAATATCATTTAATTTAATACTTATCTCCTTCCATCCAAAAGAACTTTTCTTCTCAATGTTAAATGTGTGATTAGATTTCTGCTCTAGTTACCAGGATTGTTTCTGATTTCTTCAAAGTCGAAAGTGCTGTTAGTGTCTGTGGTGTCGTTGAAGCCCGGAGAAGGCCATTGGACGCACTTGTTGCGCAGAATTCCCATGAACAGCTGCAGGCCAATGAGGGCGAAAACGGCAAGACAGAAGACGGTCAGGATCATGACGTCTCCCAGCTTCTTCACAGACTGAATCAGCGCACCAACAATGGTTTTCAGACCTGCAATACACACACACACACACACACACACACACACAGATATACTGACTGTCATGCAGCTGCTGCTAACTTTTACATACTATTTATTTTTTGCACTAATCACTTCTAAATTAATACATTATTTTAATCACTAACCATTCATTTGTCATGTTTGGACAATAGAGCACACTCTGAACTTTTTAAAATCATGTAATGTTTTATATCTTATACTAAAGTACAATAAATGAGGGTTAAGTGAGGGCAATTATTTACATATACAATGTAAATTGTATATATAAATACCCATCTCTTTGTAAACTCTCTCTCTCTCTCTCTCTCTCTCTCTCTCTCTCTCTCTTTCTGTTTCTGTTCTCATAAAGGCTTTCATATGTGATGTGATGTGGAGTCCAGGACACACCAGGAATTACGGTGATTGTTTTCAGGGCTCGAAGCACACGGAAGGTCCTCAGAGCTGAAACATTTCCCAAGTCCACGAACTCAGTGATGTACCTGCAGACACACAGCATCCAGAATCACTGGACTCCATAAGTTAGCACGCTGCTGAGAACATCAGCCAGGGCTTCAGCCTGCAGCTCAACTCAACTCTCTGACGTCTCATTACTGCTGTAGAAATTAATGTAATGACCTATGATTTTGACTAGCATAATTACTAAGACCAAAATAATGAGTAGTTACACATGCTGTCCACGTTATCAAGAACATGATCAGAAAAATGAGCAAAATGTATACAGAGCAAGAAAGAAAGAAAGAAAGAAAGAAAGAAAGAAAGAAAGAAAGAAAGAAAGAAAGAAAATAGTGTATCACTGGAACAGACATTTTCTAAGTTTATATATTTCTATATTTCTTTTTTCCACGTCTCCTACTCACGCCATACTGATCACCATGAAATCCAGCCAGTTCCATGGATCTCGAAGGAATGTGAAGTCTCCGATACAGAACCCTCTGGATAAGACTTTAATCAGAGCCTCGAAGGTGTAGATCCCTGTAAACACGTACCTAACACACAACACACACGCGAAGTGAGCGGGTGGGAAAACCACGCTGGTGTGTGAGGAGAGAGCTGAGCTGTGAGATATCGGATGGAATTATTTTAGAGGTCTATGATAAGATCGTGTAAATGAGGCTAGTGCAGACTCACTCCATAATTTTGCTCCACTCGGGCGGGTTGCTCATGGTCATGAAGAAGCAGTTGGACAGGATGGTTACCATGATGAACATGCTGAACAATTTACTGAACAGTCAAGGAACAGTGTGTGTGTGTGTGTGTGTCAAAAATGGTTTGAACCAATAAAATAAGGATAATATTTTTTAGTACTGACACCAGTCAAGATAAGGTCTGATAAGCAATCAAGCATTTATCAGCGATCTGGCCATATTCAGACACTTGTGTGCATCCAAAGGATATGAGTGGATGAGGACTCGGATAGCGCCTCTGCGAATAGGGTTAAAGGGAGTGAGGAGGTAACAGGCTGGCTCCACATTGAACCTGTTGATTGTATTCCCTTTGCTGATCACGATGAAAGTCTGCAAAAACACAAACATGCATTAATCAGTCAGAATTGAATACAAAGCAAAGCAACTGATTTTCACCAGAACATAACTGTCCTGAACAATCCTGTGTTTTTACGGCCATACTGCTGGTCTAGTCTAGAAGCTACAACGTATTGGAGCAGGAGAATTAAAATAAACCTGTAACTTATTTATGCTATAAAACACTGCTGGTGTTTCATCTGCAGCTCCATGCCCCTTTTTTTCTAGACTGTTCTCATGGTACAGTGTAAGTCATTCTATCGTAGATGCAGTGTGTGTGTTCATAATCATCACTAAATGATCTGTCTGTGCTAGACTTGGCCACCTGCTGTCACTCTCCTGCTACAGACTTTAACCATGATTTCAGAAAAACTCTCAATGACCTGAAACTAACTATAAACATCTGACTGCTTCTGATGTATTTTTTATTATTATTTTTATTTTTTTATTTTTAATGATGTTTTTCTTCTTCTGATTATTAAATAAGTTATTAAATAAGTTATTATGTTAGAAAGTAAGTATTTAGTAAATAAGTAAGTAGGTAAACAGGTTGAAAAGTAAGTTTATAAGTAAAAGTTAGTACATTAGTAACTAAAGTTAGCAAGTAAGTAATTAAATAAATAAGTAATTAAATAAATTGGAAAGTATATAGGTAGGTAAGTAACTAAGTAAGTATGGAAACAAACAAACAAAAATAATTAAGTACAAATATATACAATATTATGCATAAAATAATAATAATTATAATTATATCACAGACCTACCCAATGGTGAGATACACATTTATCTAACTACGATGTATAGCTTTAAGAAACCCTTTTAGAGTTGTGTTAAAACACTAACTTTACTTTTTTTAATGGAAATAACTGGAAAAACGGAAACGTAACACCATTTCATTTACTATTTTTTAACTTCCTGAAAGTCAGTGCTGATGGTTTGTGAAAATGTGTTGGACAGGGAGGAGGCAGGACTGACTTTCTTGGATTTGTAGTAGGGATCGAGCTCTTCCAGAGGGATGTTCAGGAGCTCAGGTGGAGGATCTCCATAGATAAATGGTAAGGATTTTCCAACTTCCAGGTCTTTGGAGGGTTTGGGCAATTCCTCCTCAGGGATCTCAATGTTCTGGGCTTTCCTGCTTGCTGTTTCAGCATCTGCCTCTGCCTTGAGTCGCTCGCACTCAGCCAGCGACTCCGGAGTGAAGCGGCGGAACACAGCAGTACCTGCGGGGGGGAGCAAACACGCCATCTTCACATTCTGCTGGACGAGAGACGAAACCAGCTCGGGGTCTCTTAGCAACGCCCTGAACAGAGAGGAACAGAGAGAGAGCAGAGGTGAGGAAGTGAAGAGAAGAAAATTCTCTTTCCCCATTGTTAACTTTTTGTCTATTTTGTTTTGTGGTTTTTTCATATAAAACAAAGGAAATGAAGACAACAGCTACATTTTTCTCATCACAGTAAAACTCACTGTACTCCAACATTTTGGCTATTATCACACGTGTGTGTGTGTTTGTGTGTGTTGTGTGTGTGTGTGTGTGTGTGTGTGTGTGTGTCTGTGTGTGTGTCTGTGTGTGAGTAATCATGGATTGAAATAGAATGTAACTGCATTATAATCTGCATTACTGATCATGTTCTGAAGTCTTTAATCAGATGAACAGTGTATATTATAATCTGCAATCTGAATTCTGGATCCTGATTGGACAGAAGGTGTTGATTAGTTTTCCAGAACAGCAGCTCAGTTTTATAACAATGCGCTTACTCTGCTATGTTATCGTTTCTATAGTAACGACTAATTACACTAAGAACTTGACACACAACAGAAATGTTGAATGTGTGTATAATTGTTGCTATGGTGATGAAGGAGCTGTTTATTTAACATTTATGGAAGGAGTCTCCAGTGTCAGCTCTTTGCTGTTGTTGTTCTTTCGGCTGCTCCCTGTTCGGGGTCGTAATGAGCTCCCGGGATCCTGCCACTGGACCACCAGGAGGCTCCAGTGTCAGCTCTTCGTAAGAGTCAGAAAAACAAGCTTTAAAGTTTTCGGAAATCTTGCAACAAGACAAGCTGTGGTTTTTTTTTCGTTTGTTTGTTTTTTTTAGTTCAATACAGAGGGAAAAAAACAGATGCTGTTGAGGGAACAACTACTTATTCAACTTCTTGATGTTAAATGATATTAAAATGAAATTAAATGATATGATCAAAAATCAAATCTTGAAATTAAATGGTAAAAACAGAAATGTCATTCTTTCATAAATAAATCAATGTAGCGGTTGGCAAACTGTTATGTTAAGAGGAATTAAACACCTGAGTTGTGAACATTATCAAGCTTGAACAAAGCTAAGAAATGCTTAAAAGCTACTGATATCGTCATTTCAACAAATCGCTAGGTAAAGTCGTCACTAAATTGTCGACAAACAATTCCTGACAAGTTCCTGCCACATCGCACAAGTTTTTCTCACTTACAATTGTTGCGGCCATAGTTTCAGTGTTTCGGCTCTCCTCGCGTGAGTGGCGCGATTCCTGAGCCAAACCTCCAACAGTGAAATCTTTCCCTTTTTAGTCATCCTCGCTGCTTGATGCACTGAACGCTTTCTGCACTGATGAGGAACACACACTCTGACAACATTGCTGGATTTCCAGCCCCCTCACTCACAAAGCCTAAAACCCGGCTCGAGAACAATGGCTCTATTGGTCTTTTTTTGGCAAACAAATTCTGGGAAGTGCACTTGCTGAAAACAAAATGTTCTCTCTGATGCTCAGAAATCTGTCTTTCCATACCTAATGGAAATCACTTATCTAGATGATATGTTAGATCACTATGATGATATTATACACTCAGATTTTATGGGTTTGTTTTGGTTTTTTGGTGTATTTGTATTTTGTTGGTTTAAAGCAGGTGTGTTCAGTTTTATCCTGAGTGAGTTGTGTGGCTGCAGTTTTTTTCATTCCAACCAAACAGAAGCCACGTCTGAGTCTACTAAAAGCCAGGATCAATCAACTTATTTTCAAACAGTACTGAAATAAGGAAATGGGGACATTGGTGGCTCAGTGGTAGGTTTCTCGCCTATCATGCGGAAGGCCAGGGTTTGATTCCCAGCCACTGGATGCAGTGCCGGTCCCAAGCCCGGAAAATTAGGAGGGTTGCGTCAGGAAGGGCATACGGCGTAAAACATTTGCCAGGTTGTTGTGCGGACCAGTTGGTCCGCTGTGGCGACCCCAAACAGGGAGCAGCCGAAAGCAACTTCTTCTACTGAAATAAGGAAATGACTGACGTCATTCTAGATGGCTGTGAGTCTGATATAAAATGAGTCAGGACTCATTCGGCTTTCAGTGTGTTTTAGACGTGTGTTTTCCCCTCTGTTGGATAACCTTACACGAATTTTAGTCATTGAAGATCAAATTGTAGCTGCTTATTAGATGAACAAGCACTTGGGGCATCTCAGAAAGCAGAAATGGGTTTAATATCAACATTTACAAGCATTTTTGTTTTTTCTGTAACTTTCTGTGAATATTTTGTCCCTAGTAGGCTAGGGAAAAACAGAAATACTTCTGAAACACTACAGATTCTTAGAGTGCTGAGAGTCTACTTTCATATGAGCTTCAAATTAACCTCCACTGTGGAGTGAGACATGACAAAGACATTTAGTGCTTAACATAAGCACCAACTAAACAGGCACTGCTCTAATAGTACAGGGTAAGTCATTCTGTTGTGGATGCAGTGTGTGTTGATGATCTGCTGTCACTCCCCTGCTACAGACTTTGAACACAAGTCCAGAAAAACTCTCAGTGGCCTGAAAATAACTCTAAACATCTGACCTTCTGATTCCACTATAACACAAGAAGACACTTCACGAGACTTTTCATGAACGATGGTTTTCTTTTTTTCTAATTCACAAGACACTGGGACGTGAGGAACCGACTACACTGCGGCCGCGGGGTGAGATTTAAATTTGACCTGATAAGATTTGACCAGATTGATCTGATACTCGCATGTTCCACAGTCTCTCTCATAATCTACACAAATATACAGGAAAGATTTTACTACAGTACACACCCCTGGATCCTGCACTGCTGATTTTCTTTAATTCGTCTCACTGGGGACATAAACACATAAACTAAAGCACAGAACAGGGGACTTTTTTATTTATTTTTTTTAAACTTCAGTATCCTTTCTTTCTTCTTCTGGCAAATTAACTGTACTGTATCAATGGGGGTCTTTCTTTTTTATCCTTGAGTCGGACTTGGAAAAGGCTTTTCAGGACAATCATTGTTCAAGAAACTCTCTTTCTGATGTCATGACACTGAATGCGTGCTGGAGGAGCTGCTAATCCAAAAGCCAGCAACGGGCAAAAACTCCCAGAAGTAACAACATGTCAGAGTTTATAGTAAACTATTAGAGTTACAGTGAAAACTATTCTAAAATATAGTAAATTGTTATGCATTATAGGAAATTACTGTCATAGCAAATTATTATTTGTTATAATAAATTATAAGTTAGAGGAAATTAAGTTATAGAAAATTTAAATTAAGAGCTATAGTAAGTTCTAAGTCATATTAAATAATTAAAATTCATTATAAATTATTAAAAGTTATAGTACATTTTTGTAAGTTTAAGAAAACTAAAGTTTCAGAAAATTATTATATTTATAAGTTATAGTAAGCTACACATTATAGTAAATTATTAATTATAAGTAAATTAATTCTAGTAAAATTGAAAGCAAATTTAAAGTTATAGTAAACGGATCCAAACCTGCTAAACAATAATTTTCTCTAATATTTAGTAACATTCATTTTGTAGTATCTGTAGGTTTTTATGCATGTTAATTGTTTATGAAAGCCTTTCTGTGGGTATTAGACTTATGTGTTGGTTTTGTGTACATAATGAACTCCTCAGGTATAATGGAGATTTAATGGTGGTGAGATGCTTCAAAAGAAATAAAATTCAAATGAAGTATAGATATTTGTGTGTGAAGTGTGTGCTCTCTTTATGAGAAAAGTCTGGAAATCAAAATCATGTGCAGTCTAAAACCCACTATAGATTAAGACTAAATCATCATGTAGTGAAAAAAAAACAACGTTTTGCTTCGGTGTTTCTTCATTTTGGCTTACGCAATTTTAATACCTGCACATCAGATGTGCAGATTGCGCAAAAACTCACTTTTACCTGAAGTGACACAGGATCACTGGAGTTAAAGAAACAGAACTTAGAGGTTAAAGGATTTCACACATCCCTCAAGGCGTTAGACGGAGCAGGAGCAGCTGCTGCAGCCAATCACGCTCCGGGATGGTGTTCAGTTACATCTCTACCGATGACTCGACTCATTCCAGACTCATTCCAGACTCGACTCATTCCAGCTTTGCTCTCACACTCACCGGCCCCGCCCACAACATTATAACCATGCCCACTTTCAGGTGCTGTGGGACGATCACCAAAGGACGTCTTTCATTACAGTTAGTGGAATTTACTATGAAATCATTATTTTATAAATATAAAATATGGCGTGATAATCTTTTTTTTTTTTCTTTTTTCTACGTAAATCAATGAATTTATAGATGGGAAGCATTATTTATTTATATATAAATAAATGAATAAATAGACAGGAAGCCAATTTGTACCATAACCTGTGCAGGATGTACTTGACAGAAGTTTATAATTTATGTAATAATAATAATAATAATAATAATAATAATAATAAGGTAGTTAAATAGTAGTCAAAATATACTGTTGTATTTGTCAGTAAAATGTGTTTTGACAATTTAGTTTCATCAGGATATTGTACTCATTAAGCACTTAGTACACTTTGTCCATCCCTGAAGCCCTGAGAACACACCTGAGCTAACTTCTGATTAAACATCTCCAAAAAGGAGGAAGCAGTTTATTAAACATTATTCAGCTAATGGGGGTTTTTGGTTTTTATTCATTGTGGGGGTTTTTGGGTTTTAGCATTATCACAAAGCGAGCCAGAGGAGACAGGACCATGAGAAGTGCAGAAGAACCAGACTGAACAGGAACACAGCTCTCCGTTTCCTATCAGTTCAGCCCTGTAGTGAAGGAGCTGTCGCTTCTCTTCACTGTCACTCCATAAAAGAGTGCTGGTGTGGAATCCATGCTCAGGCAACAGGGTTAGGTGTGAGTTGTGTGAGCAGGGAGTGAGGCGAAGTGACATATTGAGTTCAGACCTTCCTCCAAAACACGTCAATGTTGGATCAACTTTCATCCCATCTGCCAGAGATAGAAGACTGACCAGATTCCCACAACTATAGAGCTTCACTCAGCCGTTCCAGCCGTTCCACATGCTCTAATGCAATCCCACTTCATCCATCCATCCATCCATCCATCTGTCTGTCAGTCTGCCTATCTATCTATCTATCTATCTATCTATCTATCTATCTATCTATCTATCTATATTTCTGTCTGTCTTTCTTTCTTTCTTTCTTTCTTTCTATCTATCTATCTATCTATCTGTCTATCTATCTATCTATCTATCTATCTATCTATCTATCTATCTATCTATCTATCTATCTATCTATCTATCTTCTGGCTAGCTATTTGCTAAATGCTAACTTTGCTAATCTCCAAGTTATTTTTGGTCTGCCTATCTGTCTGTCAGTCCGCTTATCGAACTGTCTGTCTATCTGTGTTTCTGCCCGTCTATCTATCTATTTATATTTCTGTCTGTCTATCTATCTATCTATCTATCTATCTATCTATCTATCTATCTATCTATCTATCTATATTTGTTAAATACTAAGTTTGCTAATCTCCAAGTTATTTTTGGTCTGTCTGCCTCTCTCTCCCTCTCTCATTGTGTGTGTGTATGTTTGTGTGTGTGTGCGTGTATGTGTGTACGTGTGTGTGTCACAGTGCATCCAAGTTTATACTTTACAGCTGTATATTTTGTTGTAAATATTTATGTTGATCATGTTGATAAATGCCGTCCCCTTTAATCTTCATGTCAGCTTCAGGAATCTTTCTAATGGACGGATCAGACAGACAAACAGACAGGCTATAACACACGAGGACCAATGATGTGAAAATTTAGCTAAGTGCTAGTCACGTCACCACTCAGTTATCGCTGAAGTGTTAGCTCATGTTTGCTAGCGCTCTGTTAGTATACAAGAGCTGCATTCTGTGTTATATACAGTAGGTGCTGGTCCCCTTGTTTAGCCTGGGCCCCAAGCGTCACCTGAGCCAAGCAAGTGAAATCTACAGCATGCCATAAAAAAAACTGGAAAAATCTGATCCATCCAGCCTGACAATAAACAGAGTGTGAGGCCAGATGACAGCATGCTCACAGCATGTTTTCACTCCAGTCACTTGAGAAGAGGAAATGTATCAGCAGTGACACTGAGAGAAACCCCATTGTGTTGACAATGTCACCCTCTGAAGAAGGTGACAGGTCACCAGGTCACTAACTGCCAACCAACGTGCCATTTAGCACCATCCCTCAGTTCCACACCTCCACACTCATACAGAGGAAGAGAGACAACTGGAAGATCATCAAATAAGTGGGACATCACAGTTGTCACCAACACAACGGGACAAACATATACACGAAGAACTGTGTGAACGACGTCACCTGCACTTCTACAGGAATGGTCAAAAATTCCCATAAATACACTCCTAAACCTTGTGGAAAGCCTTCCCATAAGAGTTGAAGTTGTTATAGCTGCAAAGGGCGAGCTAACTACATATTACATTCATGTGCATGTAAAGGCAGACGTCCCAGTTTTGGAATAGCTCAGTCTCCTCTCTAATTCATCCCAAAGGTGTTCTATCAGGTTGAGGTCAGGACTTCCTCTACACCAAACTCGCTCATCCATGTCTTTATGAACCTTGCTTTGTGCACTGGTGCACAGTCATGTTGGAACAGGAAAGGGTCATCCCCAAATTGACCAATGAAATTGTGCGAAATGTCTTGGTATGCTGAAGCATTAAGAATTCTTTTCACTGTAACTAATGGGCCCAGCCCAAACCCTGAAAAACAACACCTGAAGTCAATGATTTGGAGGGGTTTCCCAAAACTTTTGCCAATATAGTGTATCTATCTATCTATCTATATGCGTTTGTTAATGTTGCTATTAATGTTGTTGTTGTTTTTTATGTTGCCAAAAGCAGAAATATTTTAGAAACATTGAGAAAGCTTGCACAAGTAAAGCACCATTTTTAGGAATGTTGTGCTGTTTGTTGTTAAAACACTGGTCACTACAGCAGCAGTACAGCATGTGGATTGTGTTACTGAGTGAGTTATCATTGAAATAAACTACAGCATGAGATTGTCGTTTCCTCAGATCATAAATCCCATCATGCAGTGCACATGCTGTTGCTCTTATGCCAAAACTATTCTTTCTACAGCTGGAAAAATGTGCTGAAATTTTATAGTGCTGAAGCTCAACACCACATCGACATCCAGACGAGCTGCACAACACGAAATAAAAATAAAAAACAAATTATTTCCCCATTTCCTATTGCAGCAACTCTTGCTGTAGATCCACAGGTTTTTATTAACGGAATCCCTGGAAGGAGTTTCAAGTGTCAGAGCTTTGAGATTCTGTGTAACATCACATGCTGTGTTTATTTTTTTTCTTTTTACGATTGAGAGAGAGAGCAAGAGCGAGAGAGAGAGAGAGAGAGAGAGAGAGAGAGTATATCTAGTAGGTGTATTACCAATTTATCAGCAAAGTATGTAAATAAACATTAGAGTGAGTGAGAGACATCAGAAAGGGAGAGACAGACAGAGAAAGAGAGGATGAGAGTTTATAGCTGTTATTGTGTAGATTATACATTTTTTTGTTATTAGTATTATTTTAGTTACTGAATAATCTGCTTAATGAGCAACCAGTAACTCATGTGCGTACAAGCTGAAGATGTTTTCCTGCTCTGAACTATTTCACGCTGATACGAACCCGAGACCAGAAGCATCCATCAGCAGACGGAGAGTCACTCGGAGCTGATAGTGTGACGCCGCATGAAGAGGCCAAGGATAGAGAGATGACTTTATTCGGCTGCTTTCCTCACTAGGTTTCTCTTTACTCAGTCGGTCTGTCTCCCTCACATCATACTCACCTCTCTGACTCTGTCTCAAGCACCTGTCTGACTCTCTGCCGTTGTCCCCCCCCCCGACTCTTCCTTCCTTCCTTCCTTCCTTCCTTCCTTCCTTCCTTCGCTCTAGGTTTCTCTCTGCCG
>JAUCMX010000045.1:0-50663 GCA_033459395.1 Hemibagrus guttatus | reverse complement strand
ACAGACTCCCCCCTCCTAGGAACACCTCCTGGTTTTCTTGGTCGGCCTCAAGGTCTGGGAGTTGGCCGATTCAGTGGGGCCTGGTAGAATTCAGTGATTAAGAACAGATCTAATATGTCATTAGGGTTGACCCATGATTGTTCCTCTGGCCTGTATCCTTCCCAATCTACAAGGTATTATAGGTGGGCTCTCCTTTGTCTGGTGTTGATAATTGAATGGACCAGAGAGGCAGGGGCTCCATTGATCTCTATGGGTGGTGGTGGTGTGGGGTCATCTGTTGTTGGTGAGGGCTGGTTTGAGGAGAGAGGCTCGGAAGGAAGAAGAGATGAGATAGCTGGCAGGTAGTTTGAGGCGGTATGTCACTGAGTTTACTTGTTGGAGGATTTTGAATGGGCCAATGTAACGTGGACTCAGCTTACGGCTTGGGAGTTTGAGGTGTAGGTTTTTGGTGGAGAGCCAAACCCTCTGTCCTGGCTGGTATAGTGAGTGTGGGCCTCTCCTCCAGTTGGCCTGGATGCTCTGGTGGTGAATCACTTGTTGGACACGTACAAGAGCACTCTTCCAATATCTCGGCTCTGGTGAAACCAATTGTCCAATGTAGGTACATCAGTGGATTCCCCTGACCATGGGAACATAGGCAGGTGGTAGCCTAGTACACATTCAGATGGGGTGAGACCAGATGAGGTGCGAGTGAGGGAGCTCTGCGCATATACAACCCAGGGGAGGAATTCGCTCCATCAGTGTTGTTCCCTGCTGCAGTAGGTTCATATGTACCATCCCCATTCAATTGAGGGTGGTAGCTGGAGGTGAGACTCACATTGATGCCCAGAGACTATGTCCTCCCGGATGCCATAACAATGAAAGACAGTTCAAATACCTGTACCCATGGGCTTCAGGACATGGGGAGGGGTTCCAACAGAACTGCAGGTAACTTATGGGGGGGTTTTACAGACTTGGGCGCAAGTGGGACAGTGTGCAACATAGTGCAAACAGTACAAAGACAAAAAGACAATACAAACAAAACAGTACAGGACAGATATACAAAATAGCACTGACCAGTACATATTCTGTATAATATGTTATACAGTGCAATGTGCAAAATAGGAAAACTGTAAACAAAGAGGGTTTTTATAAACATATACACTTCTGTAATAGCAGCGGTGGTGGCAGTTTGAAATGTGTGAAAAGCAGCATGTAAACAGTTAGAATATAGAGGGAGTTAAAGACATTTATGTGTTTGAGTTTTGAATTCGGAACAGTTCAGTTCAAACAGTTGAGTGAGTGTTTGTGTGTGTGAGTTCGGTACAGTTCAGTTCTGGGTGTTGAGGATTGAGGGTGTGATGGAATGTAATGGGGTGCAATTGAAAACTTAGAGGACAAAGGGGAGGGCTCACCTTGGCAGGTCAGGTAGCCGTTTTTCCTGGGCAGGTGGTGTATCGATGGCTGGCTTAGCCACAGTAGTACCACAGTTGGCAGCGCTGGCGTTCTTCAGGTGAGATTTGGGTGTGGCCTATCTGCATGGACTCTGATGTTCCTGGGCTTGGGTGATTAAACATGGTGTGAGAACAAGGTGGTGGGTATCGGATTAGATTATCCAAATGGATGGCCATGGCAATGTACTGAGCCGGGGATGAATCTTCATCCCTGCATGGCAATTCACCCTGGAGTGAGGTGTGCAGGCCTTCATGGAACTACGCTGTGAGCACTGGGTCGTTCCAGCCGCTTTGTGTTGCCATATCAGTACCATATAATTTGGTGAACAAAAAAGACTTCATATTGCCTAAGGAACCCCTTGCACTGGTTGGCAGAGTCATTGAATTTATTGGGTAGCGCCATGCAAACTAATTCACCCTGATCCAGTTGTGTTAGCTAGGACTTGTTGACTGCTAGTTGTGTTAGCTAGCATTTGACTGTTGGCAGTCTGGAGGGTCGTTAGTTGTTCCTAGTAGGCTGCTAGGGTTTGTCCTTATTGGGTTAACAGGGTCTGAAGCAAGGTTTCATCTGCTGGACCCATTGGAGGTGAAGTATCCTGTAACAAAGAATGAGTAGAGTCCATGTTTGGTGTAAGGAGTTTAATAAGGAAAGGCAAACATAGCAGAATCAGCAGGCAGAGGCAAAAATGGTAAAATGGGCAGGAGATCAAAAACCAGAGAAAACAGCAAAAATCCAAGTAACAGAAAACAGGTCATACAGTGGCAAAAACAATGATAAGACACAAACGATACTTTGCGCCGTAGCATTGGTGTGAGAGTAAATGCTTATGTTAAGGTATTTTATTTATTCAGATGTAATATAGGCTGTTTCTACATGTGAAGAATTAACAGTGAAGTGAAAAAATGCAATTTTGCTGCTAGAATTATCGAAAAAACACAGCATCTCACCGCATAATGACTCATGAAACCAGAACCACTTTATCAGGGCTGCTCCGTCGTTTCTATATGATTTTCTAGCCCTTGCAATTCCTGAGATTTTTAAGATACTAGGGAAACACCACTGTCCAACTCTATGATCTGATTAGTCAAAAATTAATTAATTAATAAATTTTTTTTATTGCTCTCATATAATTCATTCAGAATTTCATAATGATTAAAGGCGGATCTGTGACCTGAAGTGTGTCATTGTCTCTCTGCAGGCTGGAGTGTTGTGGTGTCACAGATGAAGGCTGTGCTGCTCTGATTTCATCTCTAAGATCAAACTCTTCACACCTGAGAGAACTGGATCTGTCTAAGAATTATCTCAGAGACTCAGGAGTGAAGAGTCTATCTGCTGGACTTGAAAATCCTCACTGTAAACTGGAGACACTTAAGTAAGATCATCTCTGTGAGAGTAAGACACATTCTCTAATAGTGAGACTGAAGCAGAGGTTTTAGTTTCAGCATCAAATATCCTGAGGAGGAAAATCATTAGTTTTCACATTAACACTAATTAATTCTATTATTTATGTACATACATGTCTTGTGTTATTGTGTTGTAAAATGGCCACAATGTGGGAAAAAGTGAATGCCGAAGCCAAAGGTGGTCAGGAAGGTGGACATGTAATATTGAGAGCCCCCAACACACACACACACACACACACACACAAACACACACATACACACACACACACACACACACACACACACACACACAAACACACACATACACACACACACACACATGAGGGGCCACTGTTTGGATGCTTACATCACGTATACAGTGGGGCAAAAAAGTATTTAGTCAGCCAACAATTGTGCAAGTTCTCCCACTTAAAAAGATGAGAGAGGCCTGTAATTTTCATCATAGGTACACTAAACTATGAGAGACAGAATGAGAAAAAAAAAATCCAGAAAATCACATTGTCTGATTTTGAAAGAATTTATTTGCAAATTATGGTGGAAAATAAGTATTTGGCCACCTACAAAAAAAGCAAGATTTCTGGCTCTCACAGACCTGTAACTTCTTCTTTAAGAGGCTCCTCTGTCCTCCACTCGTTACCTGTATTAATGGCATCTGTTTGAACTCGTTATCAGTATAAAAGACACCTGTCCACAACCTCAAACAGTCAGACTCCAAACTCCACTATGGCCAAGACCAAAGAGCTGTCAAAGGACACCAGAAACAAAATTGTAGACCTGCACCAGGCTGGGAAGACTGAATCTGCAATAGGTAAGCAGCTTGGTGTGAAGAAATCAACTGTGGGAGCAATTATTAGAAAATGGAAGACATACAAGACCACTGATAATCTCCCTCGATCTGGGGCTCCATGCAAGATCTCACCCCTTGGGGTCAAAATGATCACAAGAACAGTGAGCAAAAATCCCAGAACCACACGGGGGGACCTAGTGAATGACCTGCAGAGAGCTGGGACCAAAGTAACAAAGGCTACCATCAGTAACACACTACGCCGCCAGGGACTCAAATCCTGCAGTGCCAGACGTGTCCCCCTGCTTAAGCCAGTACATGTCCGGGACCGTCTGAAGTCTGCTAGAGAGCATTTGGATGATCCAGAAGAGGATTGGGAGAATGTCATATGGTCAGATGAAACCAAAATAGAACTTTTTGGTAAAAACTCAACTTGTCGTGTTTGGAGGAGAAAGAATGCTGAGTTGCATCCAAAGAACACCATACCTACTGTGAAGCATGGGGGTGGAAACATCACGCTTTGGGGCTGTTTTTCTGCAAAGGGACCAGGACGACTGATCCGTGTAAAGGAAAGAATGAATGGGGCCATGTATCGTGAGATTTTGAGTAAAAACCTCCTTCCATCAGCAAGGGCATTGAAGATGAAACGTGGCTGGGTCTTTCAGCATGACAATGATCCCAAACACACCGCCCGGGCAATGAAGGAGTGGCTTCGTAAGAAGCATTTCAAGGTCCTGGAGTGGCCTAGCCAGTCTCCAGATCTCAACCCCATAGAAAATCTTTGGAGGGAGTTGAAAATCCATGTTGCCCAGCAACAGCCCCAGGCACGGTGGCTTAGTGGTTAGCACGTTTGCCTCACACCTCCAAGGTTGGGGGTTCAATTCCCACCTCCGCCGTGTGTGTGGAGTTTGCATGTTCTCCCCAATCCTCAGGGGTTTCCTCCGGGTACTCTGGTTTCCTCCCCCAATCCAAAGGCATGCATGGTAGGTTGAATGGCATCTCTAAATTGTTCGTAGTGTGTGATTGTGTGAGTGAATGAGAGTGTGTGTGTACCTCGCGATGGGTTGGCACTCCGTCCAGGGTGTATCCTGCCTTGATGCCCAATGATGCCTGGGATAGGCACAGGCCCCCCGTGACCCGAGTATAGTTCGGATAAGCGGTAGACAATGAATGAATGAATGAATGTATGTGCACGTCATTAGGCCATTATTTTAACCCAGAGGTGTTTTGGACACTTTTAGGATGAATTGGAATGCCGACTATGTATCAGGCCTCCTTAGTCAAAGTCAAAGAAGCTTTATTGTCATTTCAACAATATATAGCTGATATAATACAAGGTGAAATGAAACAATGTACTTCCTGGACCAGAGGTGCTACACAGAACAAAAACAAAACACAGGGAGATGCAGACAGATATTAACTAAACTTAAACTTTCAAGGTGCAAGAATTTTTAAAACTAAACATTCAACATAAGTGCAGAGGATAACATGGTCAACATCAGTGTTCCATGTCACCAATGCTCTTATTGCTAAATGCACAAATTCCCACCACAGCTGCATTGCAAAACGTAGTGGATGACTTTCCCCAAAAAGACGAAGAAATGCTGTTATAGCAAAAAATATGGGAACAACACCATATAAATCCCCACGGTACTGAAATGGGATGTTCAACAAGCTGATGGATGTGATGACCTCAACTGAGAAAGTGAAGAGTGTGTCATTGTCTCTCTGCAGGTTGTGTGATTGTGGAATCTCAGGTGAAGGCTGTGCTGCTCTGACTTCAGCCCTGAGATCAAACCCCTCACACCTGAGAAAACTGGATCTGTCTGAGAATAAACTCACAGACTCAGGAGTGAAGAGTCTCTCTGCTGTACTGGAGAATCCTCACTGTAAACTGGAGACACTGAGGTAAGATCATCTCTCTGAGAGTCACATGACCTGCTCCTTAACAAGAAAAATTATATATCAAAATTATTGTCTGGTTTTTATGCACAAGTGGACAAAGGCATCATCACTGACTCCAACAGTGTGATTTTTAAAGCATTTTTATAGCAAGAAATTAAAAGTTGCCATCTTTGATCAACTTTTCCACAGTAGGTCAAAATTGGAGCCAAAGTATGTGCAGTAGATACAGTTGGTCAGACAGTGTATCTGCTGCTTGGCAACCCATATTGGTCTTTAGACACACCCCAGCTTCAAGCTTGTAGCACACAAATTAAGAGCTATTACCTGAAGTTCTGTTTATGGTGGTGTATTGAACACTAGCTCAAAGTGATAATTACAGTGTTTTAATTAATTAATAACTAAATACTAAATTGTTAGAATCTGTGAAAGTATATTGATTTTACCATTGTCAGGCAAATTATTTAGATCTCTGAGTCATGGCTGAGTAAGCTTCCATTTTCTAGCTAGCTGACCCTGGCTAATTCATGTTAATCAAAGTAATGCCTGTATAAGTAGCTAATGGAATGTACCAACTGAAGACCTACTGCTAAACAGCAGCAAACATTTACACTTTCTTGCAAGTATCAGCAAGCTTGGGAACCTGCAGTAAGTTACCTAAATGTTGGAAAGTGTGTTGTCATTCGTAAGGCTTTATTGTAATGTGCAAAACTGTCAATCACCTCATAAAACATGTGTTGTTATTTATCTTCAGATTAGACTTATTTGTACTTATTTTATCCTGTGGTATTTGGTGCATTTGGAGGCAAGAGTTTGATTTATCATGGCAACTTTGGCCTCATCCCACGATATGCTAAGTGCTCGTAGGTCTTCTATGAAGGTTTGTTGCCATGTTGATTGAGAACTCGCCTTGCTTCCATCTTCCTCATGGTGGTGTCCATGTGATGGCAGATTTTAAGAGCCATGATTCCTGTTGCTGTAGTATATGACCAGCAAATTGTAGCTAAGGCTCGGTTACAATAGAATAGCTCATTGGTGAATCCCGGTATGAAACTTGCAAAATTCGTTGCAGCCATTGCTGAGGTCTCCATGGTTCATATGCATAAGTTGCTGTTGGGAGGATAACAGTTGCTGTGTTGATCTTCAGGGTTGACCAAATTGGTCAGAGTTGCTTGAATACTGCCGCTGCCTTCACATTCTGGCATGCTAACATCGTGGTAAGAGTTACCATCACTCACTAAAATACTGCCCATATACACCTATCAGGCATAACATTATGACCACTGACCGGTGAAGTGAATAGCACTGATTATCTCCTCATGATGGGACACAGATTACTATGAATAAAGTTAATATGTAATCAGCCTTTAGTCCTAGATCAAGTACTTCTGTCTTGTCAAAATTAAGTAGGAGGAAATTACACAGTATCTGATGTCTTTTGTAAGCTGGGGTCTCTCATTTGGGTTTGCTGGATCTATGTTTTTTGTAATTTAAAGCTACAGTTTTTGTTCATTTGTCTGTGGAACCAAGCAAATGTCTCACACAAGGTAAATATATTACATTCCTGAAAATATACATAAATTTGGTCTCTATAAGGTGGTAAAAATATAGATAGATATGGAACCAAAACCAGTTTTTTCACTATTTGATCTGAAATAATTCATGACCAAGATGCTGTATTTCATATTGGTTAAATCTTACATTGACTCTTTAATAAAATAATTCATGCATTATTGTCTCTTTGCAGGTTGCGTGGTTGTGAAATCTCAGGTGAAGGCTGTGCTGCTCTGACTTCAGCTCTGATATCAAACCCCTCACACATGAGAGAACTGAATCTGTCATGGAATAAACTCACAGACTCAGGAGTGAAGAGTCTCTCTGCTGTACTGGTGAATCCTCACTGTAAACTGGACACACTGAGGTAAGATCATCTCTCTGAGAGTCACATGACCTGGTCCTCAGTACGATACATTCTCTAATAGTGAGACTGAAGCAGAGCTTTTAGGTTCAACATTAAATCCTAGAAACATTATTTTAGTATTTTATTGTATTATATAATATTTAGACACACACACACACACACACAATATTGCCAATAAGTTTTGGGACACCCCTGCAAATAATTGAATTCAGGTGTTTCTATCACTTCCATGGCCACAGGTGTATAAAATTAAGCACCTAGGTGTGCAGACTGCTTCTACAAACATTTGTGAAAGAATGAGTTGCTCTCAGGAGCTCAGTGAATTCAAGCATGGTATTGTTATAGATTTGCATCTGTGCAATAAGTCCACTCTTGAAATTTCCTCACTACTAAATATTCCACGGTCAACTGTAAGTGGTATTATAACAAAGTGGAAGCAGTGGTGAACAACAGCAACTCAGCCACGAAGTAGGCCACATAAAATCACAGAGCGGGGTCAGCGCATGCTGAGGTGCACAGCGCACAGAAGTCGCCAACTTTCTGCAGAGTCCATAGCTACAGACCTCCAAACATTGTGTGGCCTTCAGATTAGCTCAAGAACAGTGTGGGATGGGTTTTAATGGCCAAGCAGCTGCATCGAAGCCTTACATCAACAAGTGCAATGCAAAGTGTCAGATGCAGTGGTGTAAAGCATGCCACCACTCGACTCTAGAGCAGTGTAGTGACGAATCATGCTTCTCTGTCTGAAAGTTCTATGGACGAGTCTGGGTTTGGTGGTTGCCAGGAGAATGGTACTTGCCTGACTGCATTGTGCCAAGTGTAAAGTTTGGTGGAGGGGGGATTATGGTGTGGGGTTGTTTTCCAGGGTTAGGGTTAGGCCCCTTAGTTCCAGTGAAAAGAACTCTTAATGCTTCAGCATACCAAGACATTTTGGACAATTTCATGTTCTCAACTTTGTGGGAACAGTTTGGGGATGACCCCTTCCTGTTCCAACATGACTGCACACCAGTGACCAAAGCAAGGTCCATAAAGACATGGATGAGTGAGTTTGGTGTGGAGGAACTTGACTGGCCTGCACAGAGTCCTGACCTCAACCCCATAGAACACCTTTGGGATGAATTAGAGTGGAGACTGTGAGACAGGCCTTCTCGTCCAACATCAGTGCCTCACAAAATGCTAGAGGAACGGTTAAAAATTCCCATAAACACACTCATAAACCTTGTGGAAAGCCTTCCTAGAAGAGGTGGACAAACTCCATATTTAACCCTATGGATTAAGAATGGGATGTCATTAAAGTTTAAGTGCATATAAAGGCAGATGTTCCAAAACTTTTGGCAATATAGTGTATATTATCCAAGGTGAATAATGCTACATCTACAGCTAACCCAAATTTTTATCTCAGTAAATAAAAGGAAATAATTTGCCTCTTGTGTTTTTTTAATAAATTCTGAAGTTTCATTCTTAATTACTTCAAGACCACCATCTTGTATTTCATAGCAATTAAAGACTGCAGTTACTCTTTCATGAAAAACTACTTGCTGAACTGATCTGTGTGTCCTGAACTAAGAAAGTGAAGAGTGTGTCATTGTCTCTCTGCAGGTTGTGTGATTGTGGAATCTCAGGTGAAGGCTGTGCTGCTCTGACTTCAGCTCTGATATCAAACCCCTCACACCTGAGAAAACTGGATCTGTCTTGGAATTATCTCAGAGACTCAGGAGTGGAGAGTCTCTCTGCTGTACTGGAGAATCCTCACTGTAAACTGGTCACACTGAGGTAAGATCATCTCTCTGACCTGCTCCTCAGTAAAACACAAGTCAAGAATTCAAGCAAGGCACAAGTCAAGAAGATTTTATTGTCATTTTAACCAGGATGGGTTCCCTTCTGAGCCTGGTTCCTCTCAAGGTTTCATCCTCATATAATCTCAGGGAGATTTTCCTTGCCACTGTCACCATAGGCTTGCTCATTAGGGATAAATGTTAGGGGCTTTGTAGGAAGTTGAGACACTGCATTTATTTCTTGCTGATGGAGCTGGTGTTGAGTGATGAGGTGAACTTCTCTGCAAGATGAACACCAAGGAATTTGGTGCTCTTGACGATCTGTACGTAGGGTCTGTTGATGTTCAGTGGAGAGAGCGGAGAGAGGTCACTCCTAGATAGATGGATAGATGGATAGATAGATGGATAGATGGATAGATAGATAGATACTTTATTCACCCCAATGGGAAATTTACATCACAAAAAGCACACACAAAAAAGATAAACACGAAAAGCCCAGGAAGAGCAAGGCACACACAGAGCTGCTGGAAAGGCTGCCACTTGTGCCAGCGACGGAAGTAATCTCCTGCAGTCAACACCCCAGCTCCTCCTGCTCCATCCTCCCTGTTTGCTGAAGAATTTGCCACTTTTTATAATGAGAAGATCTGCCAGAACTTCATTTCACCCTTGACTCGTACACTACATATTCAGGATTCCATTTCCATTTATGTTTATATTTATGCCACATGACAGGACTCTTTCACATTTTTATAATCTACTAACAGAAGGGATCCTGCAAGTCATTTTGTCATGCAATCCTACTACATGCTCACTGGATCCAATCACTTCCACAATGCTCCAGATCATCTCACAAGGCCTCCTCCTCTTTATCACTACTATCATCAATGGCTCCATAACATATGGTCATGTACCAACTACATTCAAGAGAGCAATGATGGAAATACACCGAAGAACTCAAGAAACACGATCTGGATCCCTCAGACATCAGCAACTGCAAACTGAGATAACTTTTGTCTTTTCTGTCTTAAATAACTGAATGAGTCTGGCTTTAAAGTGGTACATTTAACTGAGATTGACCTTTTCACTGTCACTAAGAAGCTGCATGCTGCTCAATGAGGCAAACTGTCATCAGTCCTCATCCTCCTCAACCTTTCAGCATTTGACACACTTTAGCACAAGACTTTCTTGTCCACCATAAAGAATCTTGGAATTTGTGGGTTTGCTTCCTATCTAGAAGGTCACTCATATCAGGTAACATGGAGGAGATTCACATGGATTCCTCCATTTCTGCCGACACAGGCAACAGGTTCGGTCCCTTGTCATTTCAAGACAGCACTACTGCAACAAGCCTCTGACAGCTCTGAGCACTATTCGATTTCTGCAACTGATCCAGAGTACAGCTGCACAATTTGTTTTCAATCTTCCTTGCTTCTCCAACACCACCCAATTGCTATACTCCCTTCACTGGCTTCCAGTAGCTGCCTGCATTATATTTAAGACACTGATGCTTGACTACAAAGCCAAAAACTATTATTATACCCTGCACTGCACCATGCTCCCTCCGATCTTCAAGCGCTACTCAACTTGTCCTACCATCTCTCAGTGTACAAGCAAGTTATGGTTCAAGACTCTTTTCTGTTCAAGTTGTGGAATGAACTTCCCCTAGATGTCTGAACAGTCACTGGCTGGCTTCAAACAGCATCTAAAGACCTACCTCTTCCTGAAGCATTTAAAGTTGGGGAAGTGGTTGGTAGCTTAGTGGTTAGAGTGTTAGGCTACTGATTGGAAGGTCATCAGTTCAAATCACAAGACCTCCAAGCTGCCACTGCTGGGCCCAGAAGAGTGAAGTTTATTCTAACGTCAAAGGGGAAACAAATCTGGAAAGGGACGTTTGAAAAACATATACAGTCATGTGAAAAATTAGGACACCCCATTGAATATTTAGTTCTTTATTAAGAAATATCAACATGTTCATTTCTGATCTTGTTTTAATTTGTAACTGTAGATGAAAGTGGTGTAATCTAGCCATGGGGGTCACAGTCCAGTGACTTCTGTGCCAATCCCAAGCCCGGATAAATAGAGAGGGTTGCGTCAGGAAGGGCATCCGGCGTAAAACATTGCCAAATTTAACCATGCGAATCGTCAGTACGAATTTCATACCGGATCGGTCGAGGCCCGAGTTAACAACGACCGCCATCGGCGCCGTTGACCTACAGGGCGCCGGTGGAAATTGAGCTACTGTTCGTTGAAGAAGTAGAGGAGGGAGGAGAGTGCACAGACAGAGAGAGAAGAGGAAAGGTAAGAGTGTAGGACTGAGAATAGGAACTCTAAATGTTGGTACTATGACAGGGAAAGGTAGAGAGCTTGCTGATATGATGGAGAGAAGGAAGGTGGATATACTGTCTGTACAGGAGACCAGGTGGAAGGGTAGCAAGGCTCGTAGTATAGGAGCAGGATTCAAGCTGTTTTACTATGGTGTGGATAGTAAGAGAAATGGTGTAGGTGTGGTCCTGAAGGAGGAGTTTGTGAGGAATATTCTGGAGGTGAAGAGAGTGTCAGACAGGGTGATGAGTCTGAAGTTAGAGATTGAAGGGGTGATGTTGAATGTTGTTAGTGGTTATGCCCCACAGGTAGGTTGTGAGTTGGAGGAGAAAGAGAGATTCTGGAGTGAATTAGATGAGGTGATGGAGAGTATTCCCACGGGTGAGAGAGTGGTGATGGGCGCGGATTTTAATGGACATGTTGGTGAGGGGAACACAGGTGATGAGGAGGTGATAGGCAAGTTTGGAGTTAAGGAAAGGAACCTTGAAGGACAGATGGTAGTGGACTTTGCTAAGAGGATGGACATGGCTGTGGTTAACACTTATTTTCAGAAGAGGGAGGAGCATAGAGTGACTTACAAGAGTGGAGGTAGGAGCACACAGGTAGACTACATCCTATGTAGAAGAGGCAATCTGAAAGAGATTAGTGACTGTAAAGTGGTAGTGGGAGAGAGTGTAGCCAGACAGCATAGGATGGTGGTGTGTAGGATGACTTTGATGGTCTGTAAGAAGAAGAGGTCAGAGATAGAGATAGAGAAGAAAACCAAGTGGTGGAAGCTGAAAAAGGAGGAATGTTGTGAGGAATTTAGACAGAAGTTGAGGCAGGCTCTGGGTGGTCAGGTATTGCTGCCAGATGACTGGGAAACTACAGCAGAAGTGATCAGGGAGACAGGGAGAAAGGTGCTGGGTGTGTCATCTGGAAGGAGGAAAGAAGATAAGGAGACTTGGTGGTGGAATGAGGAAGTTCAGGATAGTATCCAGAGGAAGAGGTTAGCCAAGAAGAAGTGGGACATGGACAGGACTGAAGAGAATAGACAGGAATACAAGGAGTTACAGCGCAGAGTGAAGAGGGAGGTGTCTAAGGCCAAGCAGAAGGCATATGACGAGTTGTACACTAGGTTAGACACTAGAGAAGGACAGAAGGACTTGTTCAGGTTAGCTAGGCAGAGGGATCAAGATGGGAAGGATGTGCAGCAAGTTAGAGTTATTAAGGATAGAGATGGAAGGGTGCTCACAAGTGAGGAGAGTGTACAGAGGAGATGGAAGGAGTACTTTGAGGAGCTGATGAATGAGGAAAATGAGAGGGTAAAAAGAGTAGAAGGGGTGAACTCTGTGGAACAGAAAGTAGATAAGATTAGAAAGGATGAAGTCAGGAAGGCTTTGAAGAGGATGAAAAGTGGGAAGGCAGTTGGTCCTGACGACATCCCGGTGGAGGTCTGGAAGTGTCTGGGAGAGGCAGCAGTGGAATTTTTAGCTAGTTTGTTCAACAGGGTTTTAGAGAGTGAGAAGATGCCTGAGGAATGGAGAAGAAGTGTGTTAGTGCCGATCTTTAAGAATAAGGGTGACGTGCAGAGTTGCAGTAACTATAGGGGGATAAAGTTGATGAGCCATACAATGAAGGTATGGGAAAGAGTAGTGGAAGCTAGGTTAAGGAAGGTAGTGGAAATTTGTGAGCAGCAGTATGGCTTCATGCCCAGAAAGAGCACAACAGATGCAATTTTTGCTCTGAGAATTTTGATGGAGAAGTATAGGGATGGTCAGAGGGAGTTGCACTGTGTGTTTGTAGACTTGGAGAAAGCGTATGACAGGGTGCCAAGAGAAGAGCTGTGGTACTGTATGAGGAAGTCAGGAGTAGCAGAGAAGTATGTCAGAGTGGTGCAGGACATGTATGAGAGGAGCAGGACAGTGGTGAGGTGTGCTGTAGGTCAGACAGAGGAGTTCAATGTGGAGGTGGGACTGCATCAGGGATCGGCTCTGAGCCCCTTCCTGTTTGCTATAGTGATGGACCAGTTGTCAGAGGAGGTCAGACAGGAGTCTCCTTGGACAATGATGTTTGCAGATGACATTGTGATCTGTAGTGAGAGCACGGAGCAGGTGGAGGAAAACCTGGAGAGGTGGAGGTTTGCGCTGGAGAGAAGAGGAATGAAAGTCAGTCGTAGTAAGACTGAGTACATGTGTGTGAATGAAAGGGAGGGAAGTGGAACAGTAAGGTTACAGAGTGAAGAGGTGAAGAAGGTACAGGAGTTTAAGTACTTGGGGTCAACAGTCCAGAGTAATGGAGAGTGTGGGAAAGAGGTAAAGAAGCGAGTGCAGGCAGGTTGGAATGAGTGGAGAAAGGTGTCGGGAGTTCTGTGTGATCAGAAAATATCAGCAAGAATCAAGGGGAAGGTGTACAGGACAGTGGTGAGAGCGGCCATGCTGTATGGTTTAGAGACAGTGTCACTGAGGTAGAGACAGGAGTCAGAACTAGAGGTAGCAGAGCTGAAGATGTTGAGGTTCTCTTTGGGAGTGACAAGATTGGACAGGATTAGGAATGAGTACATCAGAGGGACAGCCCATGTTGGACGTTTGGGGGACAAAGTTAGGGAGGACAGATTAAGATGGTTTGGACATGTTCAGAGGAGGGAGAGTGAGTATATTGGTAGGAGAATGTTGGACATGGAGCTGCCAGGCAGGAGGCAAAGAGGAAGGCCAAAGAGGAGGTATATGGATGGAATTAATGAGGATATGAAGCTAGTGGGTGCAAGTGTTGAGGATGCAGAAGATAGGGATAGGTGGAGAGAGATGATTCGCTGTGGCGACCCCTGAAGGGAAAAGCCGAAAGAAGAAGAAGAAGATGAAAGTGGTGTAATTGCATTTAAACAACAAAATTTCACTTTGTTTTGACTTATTAAACCAAAGAAATCAACCAAAATGTGTATTTGACCTGAGGAAAAAGTTAGGACATCCTATGACCTAATAGCTAGTGTTTCCCCCCATTGGCTGAAATAACCTCAGTTAGATGTTTCTTTTAGCCATCTACCAGTTTCTGACATGGACTGGAAGAAAGTTTCCCCCACTCCTCAATGCAGAACTCTTTCAGCTGTGTGATGTTTGAGGAGTTTATTGCATGCACAGTCCGTTTCAAATCACCCTACAGGATCTCAATAGGATTTAGATCTGGACTTTGAATTCTCCATTTTTTACTTTTCAGCCAACTTTTACTGGTATGTTTTGGGTCATTGTCATGTTGCAAGGTTCAGTTCAGCTTTAGCTTAAATTTTTTGACAGATGGTCTCATGTGTTCCTCAAGCACCTTCTGATCCAATGTAGAATTCATCATGGATTCTATAATGGTGAGTTGGCCAGGTACTGCTGCAGCAGAGCATCCCCAAACCAGAACACTTCCACCTCCATGTTTCACAGGTGGTGTGAGGTTCATTAGCCAAAATGCTGTATTTGGTATTTGTATTTGACTTGCTGTAGGTCACGTGATGATATTTTAAGGTTCTTGGAGACGTCTTTAAGTATCTTGTGGTCTGCTCTCTGGGTGAATTTGCTTGGATGGCCTGACCCGGCCATGTGGGCAGTTGTTTTAAATGTTCTCCACTTGTAAATGATTTTCTTGACAGTGGAATGTCTGATTGCAGATTCTTTTGAGATCTTTTAGTATCCCTTACCAGACTCAGAAGCATCATCAATCGTCTTTCTGAAGGCCTCAGGCCTCTCACTTCAACAATTAAGCGCAAACCAAGCTAAATGTCTGAGGTTTAAATAAGACAAGCCTCCTTCAAAATGCTCTGTAACAATGTTCTAATCATTTGCACCTGATGTGATATACCTGGAGGTCATTTTATCCATATAAATAAATAAATAAATAAATAAATAAATAAATAAATGTGGGGGTGAGCTTTTTCCTCACAACAATCTGGATATTTTAGAATGACATTTTACAGATCATTTAAAAAAAAGACTTTTTTTTGGTTTTTTTTTGTTTAGTTATATTACTTGAATCTTTCAATATTGTTAAAATGATGCCCATATGTTTAGCTATGTTAAAAAAACACAGGCTTTCATGGGGTGTCCTAATTTCTTCACATGACTGTAGATGTGATGGTCAAGTGTTCAGGTTTGGACATATGGCTTATTTGCAATAAATTCAGATGCTTGACTTGAATGTGTACTTGGACCAATCAGAAAGCCCTTATATTGTGCTATTTCTTTCATTGCTCCTCTAAGAACATGGGTTCCATTAGCTTCCATTAGCACTAGATAAGACACCTGGTTTGTAACTTTTTTTTTTTCTGTCCTGTATTTCCTAGACTGTTCACCCTATTTGGACATAAAGACTTACAAATGAAATTATTTAAAAAGTCCCTTTAAAACGTCCCTGCTGAACTGATCTGTGTGTCCTGAACTGAGAGAGTGAAGAGTGTGCCATTGTCTCTCTGCAGATTGTGTAGTTGTGAAATCTCAGATGAAGGCTGTTCTGCTCTGACTTCAGCTCTGATATCAAACCCCTCACACCTGAGAGAACTGGATCTGTCTTGGAATAATCTCACAGACTCAGGAGTGAAGAGTCTCTCTGCTGTACTGGAGAATCCTCACTGTAAACTGGACACACTGAGGTAAGATCATCTCTCTGAAAGTTATATGACACGTTTGAGTAAAGCCAGTTTTATACTGTACCATTACTGTGGCCCTTTATGATTATTGATTTTCATGCTGTACAAGATGATCCCAATACCAATTCTGTAATAGACTGTGTTATGATGTGTGCTTCATATTGAATTAAATGGTGAAATAGCTACTGCCTCACAGGCTGCACAGTGACGCAGCACAGCACATAGAAAGTATAAAACTGTGTCTCTGCTCCCTGGCCTTGTCTCTGGATTGGCACTGGGTAACTAGGCCTGTTCTGAGACTATGTGCTTTGCTGTATGAAATGAGAGCAGCAACTTCATGAGTGCTTCCTGAGAGTGAAGAGTGTGTCATTGTGTTTCTGCAGGTTGTATGATTGTGGCATCTCAGATGAAGGCTGTGCTGCTCTAAATTCAGCGGTGAGCTCAAACCCCTCACACGTGACAAAACTGGATCTGCATTTTAACAAGCAAGAAGACTCAGGAAAGGAGCTAACCTTCAGCCTTAACGATGATAAACGCCACAAATTCTAGGATTATGGATATACATATAGTTATGGATATATAGTTAGATCTGTTAGCATTGTTTAATGGTTTGTTTAATAAAGAAAATAAGTGGAAAATAAGTAGCTTGGTTCCCATAAAGAGCTGGTGAGTGCAAAACAGGTGCAGGTTTTGGTCATTTTGCAGAGACGGGTTCTGTGCTTGCTTGGTATGATTTGTTTAAGGGAGTGGTGTTACTGAAGATGAATGACTTCTTCTTCTTCTTCTTCTTCTTCTTCATTATTATTATTATTATTATTATTATTATTATTATTATTATTATTATAAAACACATTTCCAGAGTGATACCCTGAAGGAACCAGGCATCACCGCAGTACTCAAGTTCTCAGGTTCTTTTTAAGATTCGGGTCAGTTCTCCAATTTGCACATCTCAGTTATTTACTCCATATGTTCTTGCTATTATGTTATTTTTCATGAATCATAATGCAAGTCTTACCTTAATTTTAAACTGTACCAAATAAAAATCTATTTTGTTGTGATTAGTTAACTTTAACTAATATATGTGCTGTACAGTGAAGAGATATACACCAGATTGTATAAAAAATTAGAAGCTAAAAGGCATCCATTTCATAAAGAAATGCTCAATAGCGTTCAACTGGGCTCCAGTGACTGTGTTTGAATATTCAATAATGTTAATTATTAAGAAATGAGTTATTACAGAAAAAATGATATAAAAGCTTGTAGGTCCATAGTTTGTAGTGTATTCGTGTGTAAAACTGATTCCAGCCCCAGGATTGTAAATGCAGCCTAAAAGAACTTAAAGCAGGTTTCAGTTGCAATCTACAGGCTTTTATAATTTGGTAAATCTGAATTTTTAAATTAAATTCCATAATAATAAATTTATTGGGAATAAATTCCAGCCTTTTAGCATTTGATTTTGTTAAACTTTAATTTAATGCTATTTCCATTTTAGTTTATTTTGATTCATCTTAAAAATTTGAGTTTGATTTCAGTAGCTGTGTGTGTGTGTGTGTGTGTGTGTGTGTGTGTGTGTGTGTGTGTGTGTGTGTGTGTGTGTCGCAATGCAGGTATCTGTTATTCCATTTAATACATAAGTTTGTTTATTTCCATTTGCCAAATAATTTGCAAAACTTAATCTTATCTTCCATGCTCACCATAATGTTTGAGAGAAAGGCTTATTTTTACTCACTTTGTACAGATCAATTTGTACTCAGACAATTCACATGCGATTTAAGTGCAATTTCTCAGATTATAATTACCTTTATATAGAACCAGTCAATAGTTTGGACACACCTTCTCCGTCAGTGGTTTTTCTTTATTTTTATTATTTTCAACATTGTACATTAATAAGGAAAACATCCAAATTATGAAAGAACATGTATGGAACTACCAGGATGTCTAATGCAGCATTTTGAGACGACATGCCATCCCATCTGGTTTGAACTTAGTGGGGCCATCGTTTATTTTCAAAAATATAAAACATAGTCTGGGTTATTTAGCACGTTTTTGCTGACTACATAATTCTAGATTTGTTCTGTCATGATTTCAACGTCTTCAGTGTTAATATACTATACTATATATATAATATATATGTCGTAAACCATTCAATAAGAAGGTATGTCCAAACTTGTGAGTGGTAGTGTGTGTGTGTTTGTGTGTGAATATATATATAATTAGGTTGTTACTTAATCTGAACATCCTGTTTCACTCCATATAGCCTGTCCTGGATAATAAAAAAAATGTGAATATTTTTGGGTTGAATCTGCTGAATATATATTAGTCTTGCTTGATCAAAGGCATTCCTCAAAGTTTCATAAAGGGAAAATCCCTGTGAAAGTGGAGCTATAGACCCTTCCCCACCCTGCAAATCTCCCTGACATGGAGCTGATGTGAGGGCCCAAGCACCACCTGCCCAGCCATCACTGCACAAATTCACAACACCTTTCTACTGCAAGATCCATACAAAAGCACTTCTAAAGCCTGAAATCCAGCCAAATGTGTCTAATGAATTAATGGAAACAAAAACTATACAAATTCAGTTTATATACAGTTTATAGAGTCTATATATATATATATATATATATATATATATATAGTTTATATAGTATTTAGGTAAAAATTAGATGCTATGACGAAATTCCTAGGTTTCAGTCATGAATTCAAACAGGAATATTTTCTGTCCTCTGAGCAAAAAATGAAAAATTTCTTTTAATCCCATATTCTTCTTTCTAATCCCCTTTAAAACTGCCTCTTGATTTTTAAACGGTTTATTACATCATGACACGTGGTCAAAACAAATTATCTACATTTTATAATGAAAAATAAGTTAGTATTTTAATATCTTTACCTTACTAAAAATGAAATAAGAGAATAGAGAAATAGAGCTGATTACTCTAACTGTGTTACGGGTAGCAGGGTTGAGGGTGACCACTAGGGGGCCCTCAGTAGGGGTTGTTATGTCATGTCTGTTTATGTTTATGTTTTGGCCATGTGCGTGTTTTAGCCCCGCCCTAGCCTAATGTGTGTTCCTTCCCCTGTGCACCTGTCCCCAATGTATCATGATTGTTCCCTGATTATGTTTTCTATTTATAGTCCTGTCTTTGTCTGTTTTAGTTGCTAGTCTTCGTTTGTATGTAGGCCAGTGTGGTGTCGCGGTTTTTGTTATGTTCATGTCTCGTGTTTCTATGTTAATAAATCCCCTTTATGTTCACGGAAGCTTCGCGTTGGGTCTGTTAATATCCAGCCGGACACCGCCGGCCATAACAGAAAGACTAGCCCAAACCGAACAGATCCAGCGCGAAGCTTCAGCGAGAAGGTTAGTTTTTTCGTTTCCGGGTTTTTATTGTTTTGCTTGTTTTCGTTTTGCGCTCCGGTTCGGAGTAGGGTTTTCTGGGTTTTTTTTTGTTGATTCCGCCCCTCTCTCTGCCCGCGGTTAGGGACTGGAGGAGGGTGTCGGCAGAAAAGTTACATTTTTGGAAGAAATTTTTTTTGTCTCGTTCATGTTTCGTGGGGGGCGTCGCCTCACGATGTAGCTTCCGTGAGGGGCGTGCCCCCATTTTTAGAGTCTCGTCCATGTTCTCGTGGGGGGCGTCGCCTCACGATGTAGCTTCCGTGAGGGGCGTACCCCCATTTTTATCCAGGGAAAGAGTTCCGGCCAAGGGCCGGCGTTTCAATTTTTTTTTTCCGGCTCTCGCTCTGCTTAGGTTCCGGTGGGGGGCGTCACCCCACGATGTAGCTTCCGTGGGGGGCGTTGCCCCAATGTTCGCCAGCAGAGGAGAGTTCCGGTCAGGGCCCCGGACCTTGAACCTTTTTTTGTTTTTTGTTTTGACTGCTCCGACTCTCGCTCTGCCCATGTTCCTGTGGGGGGCGTCGCCCCATGATGTAGCTTCCGTGGGGGCGCTGCCCCACTTGTTGCCAGCGGAGGAGAGTTTCGGCAGCACCTTGCTCCCGACCGCCCGCCCCTTGGGGAGTTCCAGACCTCAGCGAGACGGACATCGTCGCCCCGGAGCCGTCGTTCGTCGGTGGACATCGCTCGGTGCGAGTGCTCGACGGTGGACGTCGCTCGAAGCTGCTGCTCGGCGGTGGACGTCGCTTGGTCCTGCGGCTCGGCTGTGGACGTCATTCGGCTCTGCGGCTCGGCTGTGGACGTCATTCGGCTCTGCGGCTCGGCTGTGGACCTCGTTCGGCGCTTCCGCTCGGCTGTGGACGTCGCGTCGGACCCTTTGGCCTTGCCGTCGGGTCCTTTGCTCCCCCCACTTGTCTCGCTCCTGCTTCTCACTCCCTCCACTTGCCTCGCCTTGATCCTCGTTCCCCCCACTTGCCTCGCCTTGATCCTCGTTCCCCCCACTTGCCTCGCCTTGGTCCTCGCTTCCCCCCACTCGCCTTGCTTTTGCTTCTCGCTCCCCCCCCAAGTGCCTCGCCCTGCTCCTCGCTCCCCCCACCGGCCTCTCTACGTTCCTAGCTCCTCCCCAGGACCCCTCGCTGGACCGGACTTTTTGGGAGGGGCTAGGGTTTGGCGCGTCGGGAGCCGCGCCTTTGAGAGGGGGGAGATGTTACGGGTAGCAGGGTTGAGGGTGACCACTAGGGGGCCCTCAGTAGGGGTTGTTATGTCATGTCTGTTTATGTTTATGTTTTGGCCATGTGCGTGTTTTAGCCCCGCCCTAGCCTAATGTGTGTTCCTTCCCCTGTGCACCTGTCCCCAATGTATCATGATTGTTCCCTGATTATGTTTTCTATTTATAGTCCTGTCTTTGTCTGTTTTAGTTGCTAGTCTTCGTTTGTATGTAGGCCAGTGTGGTGTCGCGGTTTTTGTTATGTTCATGTCTCGTGTTTCTATGTTAATAAATCCCCTTTATGTTCACGGAAGCTTCGCGTTGGGTCTGTTAATATCCAGCCGGACACCGCCGGCCGTAACAAACTGCTTATTTAACACAGAGCAGAGCGGGATTAGAGTCTGTTACATCTCACAACAATACATATAGCGTCGGAGAAAACATTTATGCTTTGTTTTAAATTTTATGCTTAGTTTTAAAATACCAGTATTTTGCCTAAAAAATAGTGTTTATCTACCAAAATTATTTAGCTGTTGAATAGTAGCAGGCTTTGCCTAATGTAAAATTATAAGTCAAGCATAACCATTAATATTAATGTGCTAGTGTAATAATATAGCTTTTGTGGCTATGTAGCCTTAAAATAAGGCTTAGCAGACAGCATGGTAAAAATAAAAGAAAGGGAACTAAAACGCTTAAAGGCTCAAGGCCCAGACAGTGTGGGGGGCAGGCTAGGTTACTGTGACATGACGGTAATAAGCAGTTAGGGCATTGTGAGTACAGAGTCTGTGGTAAAAACAATAGTGTTGGCAAAGAAAGTGCAGAGGATGTGTAAACAGTATAAGGGAAAAGCTCACACACTGTCTAGTCAAAAAAAGAAATGCAACTAACTAAAAATAATAATTTAATAAAATATCAATATCAAGGAGACATAGACGACATAGACTTGTGATGAAAGGCAACTGCGAGGTCAAGATGATCTGTAGAGTCAGCGTGAAGGGTCACAGTTAAATAAAGTTGACAAGGAAGTGAGCACTTTTATGCAAGCGCTATTTTAACATATAAATACAGTGGAACTTCCACCCTGCGATATGTCCACTCGGAGGGGGCTCTGAGTTCCGACAATAGCTTGTAACATGCAGGTTGTTACAGTACAACAACAAAATTTTGCTTCGCTCAAATTAAAGTAGCCGCTCTTACAGTGAAAAACGAAATCCATATATTCCATTTTACCAAAACTGTTAATCTCAAACCTTGCAGATCTCTGTCATTACTTAAATAAACAGCCATTAACAAAAACTTGATTAAACAAATATGTTTTCATCTTAGATTTAAAGATTGAGATTGTGTCTGAGTCCTAAACACCAATTGAATGACTTTGTAGGCAAAATCTCTAATGTCTATGGAGCTAGGGCAATTCTAATTAAAAATAAATTACTAAATAAAAATTCTTTCCCTGTACAAAAACCTCGAAAAGGTGCATGAGATTTTCTCACCAGCCTTTCCTGTTCCCCTCTCCTCCATCTTTGCTCTTAGATTTCTGCTCGTTTATCACCAATAATGTAGCTATGCTAGTTAAGGAGCTAACTCTTTAGTTACTCAGCAATAGAATCTTAATCAGTGAAACTGAATTAATTAGCTCTCTCTAACCTGAGCTGTAGTGAGTATACATTTTTTACATTATGTTTAGTCTAGAAACAAATCAAAGTGGGCTTGAATGAGTTTTTAATTAATGCTCAAATCTCTTCTATAATAAACAATAAATTGATTGATTTGGTGGTTCAGTTCTACATAGAAGTGTAATAAAAATAGACAAATCCATACACAGCAAGATAGAAAATAATATAAAAAGTCACTGAGACATGCCTAATTTTTTTTACTCTTAAAATCCATTTTATAATAAATAAATTCCTTTTTGCATTTGCATATTGTAACACAACCTGTAGAATCCATATGCGGTTTTATTAAAGCAACACAGCAAAATCAAACAGTCTCGTGGTCGGGGAAAGTGAGGGTCAAAACCAGAAAAGCAATCAGCGAAGCAAATAAAACAAAAACACAGAGGCGAACAAAGAACAGGCAAAGGTCACAAACAGTAATCCACATCAGAGGTAGGCAAAAACAGAGGTCAAGAAACAAACTAAGACAAAACTGGAAGGCAAACAATATAACAAAGGCTCGGTATAATCATGGGGGACAATACTTGACAATACGCTTAAATGTCCGTGCGGAAACCAGGAAGTGATCATGTGACACTATCAGAATTCAAGTGAGGGCTCCCTCTGCTGTTCTAGTTCCCATCGTGACGTGACAGAGACACCCCCCCACCCCAACCCCTTTAGGAACAACTCCTGGTGTTCTCTGACGTGGGCGACACCGAGGCCGGGGTGCCGGCCTGTGGGGGTGGCCACGGTGGAATTCCTCAGTAAGGGAGGAGTCCAAGATGTCCGTAGCTGCCACCCATGACTGTTCCTCTGGGCCATACCCCTCCCAGTTCACAAGATACTGGAGATGCCCCCGCACTCGCCTAAAATGCAGGAGATCGCACACCCAGTAAGCCGGCGCGTCATCGATGTCCGGGGTGGAGGTGGGGGTTGTTCAGAGCCAGGAGGGCCGGTGCCTTGACTATCATGCGCTGGCTTCAGCAGAAAGACGTGGAACATGGGAGCGATGCGGTACGTAGGAGGGGGACGTAGACAGTATGACACAGGGTTGACTTGGTGTAATATTTCGAATGCCCCCACAAATTTGGGACTCAACTTACGGCATGGGAGTCAGAGGTGTAGGTTCTGGGTGGACAGCCACACTCGCTGTCCTACTTGATAGGTAGGATGTGGGCGGTGACGCCAGTCAGCTTGTATTCTATGGCGCTGCACCTCCCGCCCAGACTTCTAGGCTACAGCCGACCCAGTCATTCACAGCGGGGACCTCCGAGGGCTCGCTGGACCAGGGAAACAGGGGCGGTAAGTATCCCAGGATGCACTGAAAGGGTGTGAGCCCCGTGGCGTAGTGTGTGAGCGAGTTCTGGGCATACTCGGCCCAGGGAAGAAACTCACTCCAGCGGTGTTACTCCCGACTGTAGTACGTCCGTAGGAACCGCCCGATTTCCTGGTTCAGGCGTTCAGCTTGACCATTAGGCTGTGGGTGGTATCCTGAGCTCAGATTGACGTTGACTCCCAGCTGCCTGCAGAAAGCGTGCCAAACTCGTGAAATAAACTGGGGCCCACGGTTTTCCCTTGGAAAAACGGTCTATGGCGACTAGAATCGTGGAGTAGCCCTGGGATGGGGTTAAGTCCGTGAGGAAATCCACGGTGATGTGCGACCATAGTCGTTATGGGATGGGTAAGGGTTACAGGAGCCCCTCAGGGAGCTGACGGCTGGTACGAGATTCCACATCGTGAAACATGGATGGCCACCAGAACCGCCATTGAACCGAGACAAGGCATCCGCTTTACTGTTCTTTGATCCAGGGCGGTAGGTGACTGTGAACAGGAACCTAGTAAAAAAGAAGGCTTAGCGAGCTTGGCGTGGGTTTAGGCATTTCGCTTCCCGTAGGTACTCCAAGTTCCGGTGGTAGGTGAGAACCAGAAAGGGGTGATGAGCTCCCTCTAACCAGTAGCACCATTCCTCAAGGGCGGCCTTGATAGACAGTAGTTCCTTATTCCCCACATCGTAGTTCCTTTCAGCTATCAACAGCTTCCTTGAGTAGAAGGCACATGGGTGTAGTTTGCCAGAGCTCACTATGCTTCGGGATAACACTGCCCCAATACTGGTATTGGAGGCATCCACTTCCACTGTGAACAGAGACACAGGATCGGGGTGATGGAGGATAGAGGCAGTGGTGAAGCTCTGTTTGAGTTTTGTGAAAGCCTCGTGGACCGGGGCCATCCATGAAAGTTTTTTGGGTTTGCCCTTCAGAAGTGAAGTGAGCGGGCCTGCGACGGTACTGTAGTTCCGAATGAACCTCCAATAGAAATTGGCAAACCCCAGAAAACATTGCAGCTCTTTCACGGACGTAGGCTTTGGCCAATCAGTGACAATCCCGCCGCCGCGGGGGATGTGGACGGGTGGATGTGGCCGATGGCCAGTGCTCCCTTGATATAATCATCCATGGCGTGGGTCTCAGGTAAGGAGAGAGGGTAGACTCGGCACTTGGGTGGCGTGGTATTGGGAAGCAGCTCAATGGCACAATCCCCCAAGCGGTGAGGGGGGAGACGGGAGGCCTTTTCTTTGCTGAATACTGTCCCCAAATTGAGGTAAACATCAGGAAGGCTGCCGGTCGAGCTTTCTATGGACGTGGTGAGGCACGGACGAGACTCGACGAGTTGCATGCAGGAACGAAGACAGTGAGGTGACCAGCGGGTCAGTTCTCCCGTACTACACGAAATCTGGGGATCTTGTTGTCATAACCAGGGCAGACCCAAAATGAGAGGGTTACAGGGGGCATCCAGTACATAGAACGAAAGCTTTTCTTGATGAAACAGTCCTATTTTCAGCCTGACGGGCGTGGTTTGGCGGAACAGATACCCTTGTCCTATGGGCTGGTTATTGACAGCTGTCACTCGTAAAGGGGGATTACACGGTATGGTAGGTAGGTGCAAATTTTCCACTAAACTACTGTTGATGATGTTAACTGCAGCCCCGGAGTCCACCAGCACCGAGACAGGAACAGATGTATGAGCGAGGCGTAACATGGCTGGGATGGTAACCCTAAAGAGGTGTGTGTGTGGCTTCCCACCTGAGTTCCGGGTGACTTTTCTGGGAATTGAGAAACCTGGTGACCTGGTCTACCACAGTAGTAGCATAAATGTTGTTCAGTGCGGCGGAGGCATTCTTCCTCAGAGAGGTGTGTCCGGCTGAGATGCACGGGTTCGGGGTTGTCCTCTCGGGGTAAGCAGTAGCTCTGGCGTGAAGGGACTGGGGAGCGTGATGGGTGTTTGCATGGTGCCGGCGCCTGAGGTTGTCGAGACCTCACAGCCACACTGATGTAGTTGGAGCCACACTGATGTAGTTGGAGAGAGTGGTGTCGGTTTTGTGGCACGCCATTTCGGCCTGTAAAGCGGGGTGGAGACCCTCTCGAAAAATGGCTAGCAGAGCCGTGTCATTCCATCCCGACTCAGCTGAGAGGGTGCGGAATTTTATAGCGCAGTCCGCCGCTGTGCTGACACCCTGGCGTAGTTCGAGCAGTAGAACGGACACGTCTTTCCCCTCGGCAGGATAATCAAACTCGTCCCACAGAAGTCCCACGAAATAGGGGAATGAGCTCTTTATTTGTGGATCTGAATCCCATACAGCAGACCCCCAATCCAAGGCACGGCCGGTAAGTAGAGATAACATAAACGCACACCGGGTAGAATCTGCAGCATAAAGGTTGGGCTGGTGGGCGAAGAAGACCTCACACTGGCATACAAAGCCTTGGCGATTCACACGGCTGCGGGGGCGTGACAGGGTCCTGGAACCGTTGACGGAGCTGGGCGTTCTGAGCCTGGAGCATTGTCACCTGGTCCTGGTAAGCGTGCATCATGGCGCTTTGATGGATTAGTGTCGCTTGTGGTTCCGCTGGATTCATCGTAGTTGAAGTATTCTGTAACACAACCTGGAGGCGTTTATGTTATCTCTACTTACCGGCCGTGCCTTCGATTCCCGTCGTGACATGAGACATATTCATCCATGATTATTTTATAACACAGTAACACTTCTCTGTTATGTGTAACTGCTTTCCTAATGTGAGATTTTCGGCTCTTGCTGGTTATTAAATTTTATGCTACAAAACACAAAGAGAACTCAGGGAAGTTATATAATAATAAAAAAATATTTATTATTATTTAATAAATAATTATTTAAAAATATTTATTATGTTGATATATTTATATAAATATATTATATTTATATTAAAAATATTTATTATTATTATTATTATTATTATTAGTCACGGTCTCCAGCTCTGCTGCCTCACCTGGATCCAGCACTCCAGTTCAATGGACTTCACCTGCACTCTCTCTCCCCCTCCCTCACCTGTCTACTCAGTCTGCTGCACTAATTGCCTGATGACATTCACCTGTGTGTCCTCTCTCCCATATAAGCAGCTACTCTAGACCTATTACTCTGCCAGATTGTGCTTTATGCCAGACAGCAAACACCTTTGAGCCACCTGAACCTGCAAACGCAAACCTGACCTGTAAACCTGCGTGCTTCTGATCACTGCTATGTTTTCTGACCTGTCTTCTGCCTGATCTTTGCCAGCCATGAGTACCTGAAAGACCCTGGAGCTGTTTATAAACTAAGGCTTGGATCCTGATTTAAATCTGCGAGCTTGTTCTGACTGATAACCTGGTTCTGACCCCTGCTTGTATTATCAGCCCTGATTTCTGGCTGGCTGGCTCTCTGCATGCCTCTCTGTTTATACCCTTTGCTATCCGAATATAATACTCACCTGTCCACCATTTTGTGGGTCCCAGTACATTTTTAGTAGTGGGAAAGGTCCAGAACCTGGAAAGTTTCCACAACTAGACAGAATAACAAGTACCACAGCAGTGTTAAAAGAAATGTCCAGTAGATGGCAACAATGGAACGTTGTTGTAAAGCAGGAGTTGTCAGTTTTTTTGACAGCCTTTGACTTAAAATAATTACTTCAATATCCCCTGAAATTTTGATTTATTAGTTATTATTTCAGTAATTTAACAACACATTTGTATGTTCATGTCAGTTAATGGTTACAAAACATGCAGGGAAACAAATAGGTCATATTTTTATGTGTTTTTTTTAGGTTTTATTTTAAATTAATTTATTAAAGTATTAATCTTTTGTCTATCTACTTCTGGCCTAATTAAGACTTTCCGAGCTAAATGCTGAAGTGATGAACAAAGACAATTAAAAGACTCATTTAAATGCCTGTTAAATGCCTTCGACCCTGCTTCAGTGTGGAAAGGCCTGAAATACATCACAAACTACAAGACACCATCCCCCAGCACTGAGGCCAATCAACAACTTGCTGAAGACCTGAATGAGTTTTACTGCAGATTTGAAACTGCCGGTCTAACACCCCATGCCCCATCTGAACATCTCTCTATACAGCCATTAACACCTCCAGCAACCCCCCTCTCCCCCGCTCCTGCACTTCGGATCAGTGAAGATGATGTGTGTCAGATCTTCCTGAAGCAGAAGAAAAGAAAAGCACCAGGCCCAGACGGTGTCACACCAGTCTGTCTGAGAACCTGTGCTGACCAGCTGGCCTTCATCTTTTCACAGATCTTCAATAGATCACTGGAGCTGTGTGAAGTCCCTGCCTGCTTCAAACGTTCCACCATCATCCCCATCCCAAAGAAACCCAAGATGACAGGATTTAATGACTACAGACCTGTTGCTTTAACGTCTGTGGTCATGAAGTCGTTTGAAAGACTGGTGTTGGCTTATCTGAAGAACATCACTGGACCCTTACTGGACCCCCTGCAGTTTGCTTACCGAGCAAACAGGTCCGTGGATGATGCAGTCAACATGGGACTGCACTTCATCCTACAGCATCTGGACAAATCAGGGACTTATGTGAGGCTCCTGTTTGTGGACTTTAGTTCGGCCTTTAACACCATCATCCCAACACTCCTCCAGACCAAACTAACCCAGCTCTCTGTTCCTAGCTCTATCTGTCAGTGGATCACCAGCTTTCTGACAGATAGGCATCAGCTAGTGAAACTGGGGAAATTCAAGTCAAACAGCCGCACCACCAGCACTGGCGCCCCCCAGGGTTGCGTCCTCTCCCCACTGCTCTTCTCCCTTTACACCAATGACTGCACCTCCACTGATCCATCTATCAAGCTCCTGAAGTTCGCGGACGACACTACAGTCATCGGCCTCATCCAGGACGGTGATGAGTCTGCTTACAGACAGGAGATTGAGCAGCTGGCTGCCTGGTGTAGTCGTAACAATCTGGAGCTCAACACGCTCAAAACAGTGGAGATGATAGTGGACTTCAGGAGGAACACCCCTGCACTCCCCCCACTCACCATCATGAACAGCACTGTACCAACAGTGGCGTCATTCAGGTTCCTGGGCACCACCATCTCTCAAGACCTGAAGTGGGACACTCACATAGACGCCACTATCAAAAAGGCCCAACAAAGACTGTACTTCCTTCGGCAGCTGAGGAAGTTCAACCTGCCACAGGAGCTGCTAATACATTTCTACTCAGCCGTCATCGAGTCTGTTCTGTGCACGTCTATAACTGTTTGGTTTGGCTCAGCTACAAAATCAGACATGAGAAGACTACAGAGAACGGTTCGAACTGCTGAAAGGATTATTGGTGCTCCCCTGCCCACCCTTCAGGAACTGTATACATCCAGAGTGAGGAAAAGGGCTCTGAAAATCACTCTGGACCCCTCACATCCAGGCCATATCCTTTTTGACCTTTTGCCATCTGGCCGACGCTACAGAGCAGCAAATACCAGGACAGCCAGGCACAAGAACAGTTTCTTCCCCCAAGCAATCTATCTTTTGAACAGTTGAATGTTCCCAGCATTGGGCAATAATAAAAATAAAAATTAAAAGTGCAATAACCTCATATTTATTACCACACCCACATCCCTACATCTCAACTCATTCTATTCTATTCTGTATATACAAATACTTTATTTTCTTATTTAAATATGTGTATTTTTTATTTTTTATTTCTCATTCTATTTTCTGTTGTTATTTGTACTGTTATTGTTATCTCTGTGCACTGGAGCCTGTTACACTAAAACAAATTCCTTGTATGTGCAAACATACTTGGCAATAAAGCTCTTTCTGATTTCTGATTTCTGATTTCTGTTTATCTCAAGAAATGCTTATTGAAACCCTTAAAATTGATTTATTAAAATGTGCAAACATAATAACAACAGAGTTATAAGAATAACTAACAAAAATGTGAGGTCATACATTAAACTGATACTTACATAAAAATGATACTTATAACTTCACCTTTATCTCAGTGGCATCCACCAAGATATCCATTACCTTGGTTATCTCTCTTGTGTGGTCACTGGTCAGAGGTCAGTGCAGGATGCTCTGGTCCTACGAAGATGTCCACTACATCCTGTGATTATAAGAACCCTGTACAAACCGGCTGTGGCTGGTAAGAATGCCTGCTTAGTTCTGTAGTGTACTGTGTAGTGATACTACTGTAACTTCTTCATTGTTATTGCATCACCACTAAACATTTAGTTTATAAAGTCTTTTGTAAGTTGTGTTGTGACGGTAGTCCACCGGAGGCGGTAGCAGCCGGATCCATGCGCAGGGCTGGAGAGGGGGGAGGAGGAGTGAATCGTAGTCGGGGGCAGGCAGAAAGTTCATAACCAGGAAAGCAAACAACAGGCAGAATAATCCAAAGGGCAGAGACAACAGGGAAGTCAAAAAACAGTCCAGAGTCAGTAAAGCAAAAACGGGAATATCAGACACGAGGCAAAAGACGAAAACGAGAAACAGTCCAGGTAATCCACAGACCAGTGGAGGAATGAATAAGGGAGTTCTACGCGTACTCCGCCCAGGGAAGGAACTCACTCCAGTGCTGCTGCTCCCTGCTGCAGTAGGATCTGAGGAACCTCCCGATCTCCTGATTAAGCCGCTCAGCCTGACCACTGGATTGGGGATGATAAACTGACGCCGATGCCCAACTGTGCACATAATGACCCCCACACTTGGGAGGTGAACTGAGGTCCCCGGTCTGACACAATGTCCTTGGGCAGGCCGAAGTTCCGGAACACATGCTGGAACATGGCCTCTGCAGTCTGCATGGCTGTGGGTGACCCCTTAAGGGGGATCAACTTACACCCCTTTGAGAACCGGTCCACCACGACCATCACCGTAGTAAATCCTCCCGAGTCGGGTAAGTCGGTAAGAAAATCCACAGACAGGTGGGACCAGGGGCATTGGAGAGTCGGTAGAGGCTCCAGCAGCCCCTCCGGAAGCTGGCGGCTGACCCAAGACTGAGCGCACGTCAGGCATGCCTGAACATACCTCTCAACATCCGTCCCCAGTGATGGCCACCCGGTGACCGCCTGTACCTTGGTGACATCCGTCTTGACCCCCTGCCGCGTGATCACATCCTAGGAACGTCATCGTGGTCTGATGGAACTCACATTTCTCGGGCTTTACGAAGAGATGATGCCGCTGTAGTCTGGAGAGAACCTCCCAGACATGACACACGTGCTCCTCCAAGGAGGTAGAATACACCAGGATGTCGTCGATGTACGCAATCACCCATTTCCCCAAGATGTCCTGGAACACCTCATTGATGAGGGACTGGAACACCGCTGGGGCGTTGGTAAGGCCGAAGGGCATAACGAGGTACTCATAATGACCATGGGTAGTATGAAAAGAGGTCTTTCACTTGTCCCCCTCATGGATGCGGACCAGATTATAGGCACTACGTAAGTCCAACTTAGTAAAGAACTTCACACCCCTCAGCTGCTCCAGAGCCACAGGTACCAAGGGCAAAGGGTAGGGATAACAAACAGTGATCGTCTTAAGTCCCCAATAGTCTATGCACGGGCGAAGGCCCCCGTCCTTCTTTCCCACAAAGAAAAACCCCGCCGCGGCCGGGGACGTGGAAGGCCGAATGTGGCCAACAGCCAGAGCCTCCTCAATGTACTCCTCCATGGCTTTTACTTCTGGCAGAGAGAGGGGGTAAGCCCGACCCCTGGGAGGGGAGGTATTAGACAGCAGGTCAATGGCGCAGTCCCAGGCTTGATGCGATGGCAGGCGAGCGGCCCTCTCCTCACTGAACACCTCCCGGAAGTCCTCATGGACGTGCGGAACGTGTCCGGAGGCCAAGGAGGCCAAATCCTCCACCATAGAAGCCATGCATGGCCTAGACACCGGCTTGAGAAGACATTCCTTGAGACATGTAGCTGACCAGTGGACCAGCTCCCCTGTGTGCCAGGAGATTTGGGGGTCATGCTGCCGCAACCATGGGAAGCCCAGGATCACAGGGTTCGCGGGAGAGAAGGTAACATAAAAAGCCAGACGTTCCCAATGAAACAGCCCCACCTGGAAATCCAGCAGCTCGGTCTGCCGAGTGAGATAGCCCCCTCCAACGGGCTGACTGTCAATGGCCATTATCCTTAGAGATGGTATACAGGGGATGGTAGGGATCCCAAGCTCCCCCACCAAGGCCCTGTCAATCAGGTTAACAGCAGCTCCAGAGTCTATCAGGGCTGAGACAGGAACACATCGATCAGAGAAGCACAGCGACACTGGTACCGTAAGGCTAAAGAACAAAGAGTTCTCACTCACCTGAGCTGATGAGGGCCTCTCAGGGCACCGGTGAATCAGGTGTCCCGAGGCCCCGCAGTAGTAGCACAGCCTCATCTGGGCTCGTCACTGGTGCTCCCATTCCGTCAACCTAACTGCATGGGTTCGGGGACATCCTCCCGAGGCATAGGGTAATCCGGATGCACACGAGGGCGAGCTGAGACAGGTGGGTGTGCCCCTGCCTGATGCTGGCACAGAAGGTTGTCCAGGCGTATGGCTATGGCGACGAACTGCGTCAGTAAGGTAGCATCCTCTCGACATGCCAATTCGGTCTGGAGTGCTGGGTTCAATCCCTCGTGGAACACCGCCCATAGTGCCAGTTCGTTCCACTGAGCCGCCAGGGTGCGGAACTTGATGGCATAATCTGCAGCCGAATCAGATCCCTGGCGTAACTCCATCAGCTGGAGTGAAATGTCCTTACCCCCCGCGGGATACTCGAATACCTCCCGAATCATTCCTGCGAAGTAAGCGAATGACTTATGATCTGAGGGTCTGCGTCCCACACTGCAGAGGCCCAGTCCAAGGCTTTTCCCATCAGCAACGACAATAGAAACGCACATCGAGTCCCTCCCTCGCGATAAACCCCTGGTTGATGTGCAATAAAAACCTCACACTGCCTCAAAAAGCCACGACAGCGATCAGCAGAACCATCATACTTTTCAGGCATCGCTAGAATGGGTGACTCACCGCGCGATGCTGGCGGATCCCATGGGGGTGTGGTGGTGCTCGTGCTGCGGAGTTGGCTCTGAAGCGCCTCCACCTGATCTTGATAGGAGCGGATTAGTGCTCCTTGCCACACGATAATCTCTCGTAGCTCCGCTGGATCCGTAGGTGGCGAAGTATTCTATGACGGTAGTCCGCCCGAGGCGGTAGCAGCCAGCTCCCTTTCGTGGCCAGATCTCGGGTGGGGCGTGACAGGTGTAGACATCTTGAACTAAATTAAACTATTTAATTGGAGCAAACTGTCAGCAACATCCGGGCCAGTCTAACACACTAACACTAACATTTTTAATAACTCACATAAAATGGTCTGATTTCAGAACAAGTGTTCAGCTTCAGAACATGTTTTAAGTTAAACACCATCACAGTGACTTGTAGGAAACATTACGAAGTATTTCTGAACCCAGTAAAATTTCTACACCAGTGTTCTATGATTTTACTAAATAGCTTAGTGATATGTAAGAGATAGCCACAATTTCTGTAAGACCAACAAGATACCTGTGCTGGAGACTGACCTGTTTAATGCACAATTCCATACACCATTTAAGATGATTGCTTGGGAGATTGCAGATATTACTTAGCTTATTATTTACTCACTGTACATAAATATTTCTCTATATATGAAGAGAGATTCTCCCCATTGTTCACTGACTAGTAGAAGTGATTTTATTGCACCTTATGGCTCCATCTACAGGGATGAGAATGTAAGTCCTGCTTCTTTTAAGTTAGGAAGGAAATAAGAAGCTGGCAAGTAAGAAATTAGCTTCAGCCATGTTTACTAGGGTGTACTTAACGTCACTGAATGACCTTGAATATCAACAACGATGAAAGGAAATCTGTAAAGAATCCGGTTTTGATTCTGAGTGTAATGTTATATTGAGAGGACTTAACACAGACATCTCTCTTAAAGAAGTGCAGAAAGCATTCACAATCCTAGACTCTGTAGAGAAAACTGACTTCATTTAAAATGTGTCTAATAATCTTTTGTGTTTAGTTTGGAGGTGACCCCACTGCCCCTGGATGACAAGCTTTCTGCTGACGATGGATGTTCTGGGAAGTGGATCAGGTAACAAACACTGCACTGACATGGTAAGTGTGAGACAACCTGCTAAGGAAATAGTGCCTCTTACTCCTGACATTTCAGATACAGAGACTGTATCACTGAGTTGGTCAATAAATACAGTGTAGACCACATTTTAAAACTGACACATAGTTTCCCATAATAATATAATAATAATAAATAATAATGATAATAATAATAATAATAATAATAATAATAATAATAATAATAATAATAATAATAACTAGGATTTTTAAAGTTCGACACAAAAAACTTTGATGTTGGCGAAGCAAGTAGTCGTAACGACTGATGTTTTTCGGAGGTGAGTGGTCAGACAGGTTGGCAATACTTTTGGTGGCGAGTGGACAGATAGGGTGCCAATGCTTGTGGTGGCCAAAATACATATAACCCAGTTCTCCTCATTGTGCCGAGTGTTTTAATACGTCACGTGTATGTTGCTGTAATTTTGTGATTCCACTTATTTTTGAGATTGATGTGCACTTGACGTGATCAGAATACTCGTAACTAATACTCATAACCTAGTGTGCAGTTTTTAGAAAACTTTTAGAATTGACTGGATAGATGGATGGATGGATGGATGGATGGATAAATAGATAGATAGATAGGGTAGATAGATAGATAGATAGATAGATAGATAGATAGATAGATAGATAGATAGATAGATAGACTGGTCAGTACACTCCAGTTCTTGTAGTTTATGACAGAACATATCCCATGAAGCATTTCAAATAGAGCAGAACTGAACAGTCACTATTTCTTCATCTAGGGGAAACTGCACTTCAATCCACATGTCTCTTTATTTCTCAGTGAAGATCTGTTCTATATAACATTGCACTTGTAAATAAAATCTGTGTTTTAGTGTTCTATTGTTATATATATATATATATAATAATTCATCAGCTTCATGAGCAGAGGTTGTAAAAGGTAGAACGTTTGGAGGTTCAGTGTTTAAATTGTTATGGTTATTAAACTGTTTGTCATGAATGGTCTGCTTATTTTCTTGAATACTTTTAAGATCTTTACAGCATTTAGAATTTGTGTTTAATAACTAGGTATGTGTGGTGGGGACAGTGGTGTAAAGTAACGAATTATAAATACTCTCGTTGCTGTAATTCAGTGGTTTTTCTCAGGAATCATACTTTATTAAATAGTTTAAAAACAGTGTACTTTTACTTGAGTACATTTTTAGTGCTGTATCGGTACTTTTACTACACTATTTTACTACACTACTTTATATGTTTATTTTTTCTCTCAACGGTGATTGGCTAAGCAGAATAATCAGTCATGTGATTCCCGTCCAATCAAATCACTCATAGAAAACTTGCTTCATCAGACAGACTACAAGACACCTGGCACTAATTTAGATGGCGGGCTGAACACATGTACTTCTACCGAGCAATTTAGTAATCTCCCGTTTTGTAATATGAAAATAACTTAATTCTCAGTCACACCTACCCAGAATGAAATTAAAGTGTTACGTAATTGTTGCTGTCCCTAAAATGTGGAAATCTCACCAAACAACCCAAGATTGTTATTCCTCTGGCTCATCCCGTGGCTCCAACTTCAGTCTCAAAGATGGAGATAGAGACTGATGCACTGATTCCTCTCACCCACTAAAGCACATATGTAGAAAAAGTCAAAATCTCAAGAAGAGGACATCACCAGTGCTACTCTGCTGCAAGCCATTACCTCACTGACTGCTTGATTTGATTCACATGATGAAAGGTTAGAAGAAATGGCGAAGAAACAGAATCATAATAGCAGAGATCTCCAAAGCTGTTGAATTTAACTCAACTGAAGTCAAAAGCTGTAAAGGAAAATGCTTAGAGATGAGCAAATCAGTCCTGGGTCTAACCGCTGCACACAATGACCTGGAAAGTAAAACATCAGAACTTGAATTATATAAGAGAAGATTGAATCTCTGGATCAACGGAATGAAGGAGAGGTCTGAAGAGGATCCTCACAGGGAAGTAATTGACATGATTGCCAAGATTGCACCGCACTTGATGCAGAAATTAGATGATATTATTGACACAGTGCACTGGATCGGTAAGATGAAGTCAGGGAAACCAAGACAGATGATTGTGCAATTCACAATGCGTAAATACAGGGATGAAATATGTAATTCAATGAAAAATTCACCCGTCTGCCAGAACCATGGAGTCAGATTTGTGGAAGAGTTTATGAAGGAGGACAGAAATGCCCGGGTGTACTGTGGCCGCTGATCGCTCAAGCACATAAAGAAAGGAAAAAGGCATACTACCGAGGTCCCTTTGGTTATATTGAAGGAAGGCGCGTTGGCACAACAAAATCTGGCACTTGAACTTTTTATGGGTAGAATGGAGTGAGTGCGGTAAAGTTAGTTTTAGGTTCGATATTCACCGGATATTTGCCTAGGCTGCTTTAGGGACTGTTTGCAAATTTAACTCTGCAATAATTAATACAATTATGTTTACAAAGCCATAATAAATGTGGGCTAGACTGACTTACTACAGGAGAGAGTTTGCCAATATCTCACTTACTGTACATACAGTACACTGATTCTAAGAAAACAATTACTGTAATTCACCAGAAGGATTTTTTCATGTTCCAAAGGTTCTAATACGTTTGTCAGAAGTAGCTGGACAGTTCCCTGCCAGGCCCGGAGAGGGCGCTGGCAGGTGAATCCTGGAAGCCTGCTAGTGTCTGTGTTTTCCTGCCTATTGTTCTCTATCCTGATTGTGTCACCTGTCCCTAATTACCATAATGTGTTACCCTATAAAGAGGGATCCTGGTGTGCATGTCTTTGTGAGTCAATGTTTAGTGTGTAGCGTCTAACTGTCCCGTGGGTGTTATGTCAGGTTATGGGTTGATTGTGAGTTATGTTTTGGTTCTGTTTTAGTGTCTGGAGTTATGTTCGTCTTCCCCCTGTATTATGTTTATGTTGAATAAAGCAGTGCTTCGCTGAATCCCGCATATGGGTCTACTTTCCATGGCGTGCGGGTGCACACAGCACCACGGAGGTCCGGGTTCGAGCCCCGCACAGCGTGGGGGCTGCGCCGGACGTGACAACGTTCCTAGTGGCCAGACTGACTTACTACAGAGTATTCTGTATACTGTCTATTGGCCACCATACTGAATAAATTTTGGTAAATATATTAGGCACAAGTAGGTATTGGAACTGCATCTACACATTACACACTACAACACATTTCTTTCATTGATTCAGAAACCGTACACAAAAAGATGTTTTCTTTTTATTATAAGAACTTAATCACATTCTCACCATTATAAATAACGCACTTTTCAAGTCATTTTTTGTAGTCCAAAATTACACATATTTATTCACAAAGTTTAGGCAACCTTTCAAATTTTGGTATAGTAACAAATACTTAAGTGGACTTTTTTCATCACACATTGAGCAATTCCACTGGGCATGCCACATCCCACTTCCCATCTCGATCCCTCTGCCTAGCTAACCTGTACAAGTCCTTCTTTCCTTCTCTAGTGTCTAACCTAGTGTACAACTCATCATATGCCTTCTGCTTGGCCTTAGACACCTCCCTCTTCACTCTGCGCTGTAACTCCTTGTATTCCTGTCTATTCTCTTCAGTCCTGTCCATGTCCCACTTCTTCTTGGCTAACCTCTTCCTCTGGATACTATCCTGAACTTCCTCATTCCACCACCAAGTCTCCTTATCTTCTTTCCTCCTTCCAGATGACACACCCAGCACCTTTCTCCCTGTCTCTCTGATCACTTTTGCTGTAGTTTCCCAGTCATCTGGCAGCGCTACCTGACCACCCAGAGCCTGCCTCAACTTCTGTCTAAATTCCTCACAACATTCCTCCTTTTTCAGCTTCCACCACTTGGTTTTCTTCTCTATCTCTTTCTTTGACGTCTTCGTCTTACAGACCATCAAAGTCATCCTACACACCACCATCCTATGCTGTCTGGCTACACTCTCTCCCACTACCACTTTACAGTCACTAATCTCTTTCAGATTGCCTCTTCTACATAGGATGTAGTCTACCTGTGTTCTTCTACCTCCACTCTTGTAAGTCACTCTATGTTCCTCACTCTTCTGAAAATAACTGTTAACCACACCCATGTCCATCCTCTTAGCAAAGTCCACTACCATCTGTCCTTCAAGGTTCCTTTCTTTAACTCCAAACCTGCCCATCACCTCCTCATCACCTCTGTTCCCCTCACCAACATGTCCATTAAAATCCACTCCTATCACCACTCTCTCACCCGTGGGAATACTCTCCATCACCTCATCTAATTCACTCCAGAATCTCTCTTTCTCCTCTAACACACAACCTACCTGTGGGGCATAACCACTAACAACATTCAACATCACCCCTTCAATCTCTAACTTCAGAGTCATCACCCTGTCTGACACTCTCTTCACTTCCAGAACATTCCTCACAAACTCCTCCTTCAGGACCACACCTACCCCATTTCTCTTACTATCCACACCATAATAAAACAGCTTGAATCCTGCTCCTATACTACGAGCCTTGCTACCCTTCCACCTGGTCTCCTGTACACACAGTATATCCACCTTCCTTCTCTCCATCATATCAGCCAGCTCTCTACCTTTCCCTGTCATAGTACCAACATTCAGAGTTCCTATTCTCAGACCTACACACTTACCTTTCCTCTTCTCTCTCTGTCTGTGCACTCTCCTCCCTTCTCTACTTCTTCGACGAACAGTAGCCCAATTTCCACCGGCGCCCTGTAGGTCAACGGCGCCGATGGCAGTCGTTGTTAGCCCGGGCCTCGACCGATCCGGTATGAAATTCATATTGACGATTCGCATGGTTAAATTTGGCAATGTTTTACACTGGATGCCCTTCCTGACGCAACCCTCTCTATTTATCCGGGCTTGGGACCGGCACAGAAGTCACTGGACTGTGACCCCCATGGCTAGATTGTACTATTTTCAGACTAATATAATTATTATTATATTGTGAATTTTTCATACTTCATCTTGTACATTTAGTGGTGTTGTCTCAAAAGTATGCAACATCCTTGACCTTATGATTGTAAGTATCAAGTCCAGTAGCTCTTATGGTGGTCAAGGAGGACAAGTCTACCTTCTCAAAGATGAATGTTTTGGATTGTGTTTCACTTTCATTTGCTGTATGTTCATGCTTTTTGGGTCTTCCTTTGCTGCTTCTTTTTGGGAGCAGATGTAGCCTCTTCAAGCTGTGTAGTAGTAGGTTGCTGTTTTGCATTCTTTTCTGGTACTGTAATTGTTGAGATATCTTGCTTTTGATTGCTTGAGACTTTGAAATTCTTTTCACTTGCATGATCCACGGCAGTTGTGACATGCCTTTTGGCCTTCCTTGACTGCGTCCTTTTAGGATGTGGTACTGATGTTGGGACGGAGTAAAACTTGGACTCTCCCATCTCTTTTTTGACCCATGACTCCTCTGCAAATTTAATATCATTTAAATTCAGAGGTTTTTAGAGAGGTTTTAAAGGAAAGCCATGTTGCATTGTATACTCATAGTTGCCTGGCCGCAGTCTATGAGCTTTGATTAGGATGTGTTGCTTAACAATGGCAAACCAACCTTCTACATGGCAATTCGTTTCTCGTGTCTTGTTGTCTTGTCTTTGTCCTCCATCTTCCACTGATGTAATGTCGTTGTCTGCTGCATATCTTTTTAGGTCACCCAGAAAGACTGCACTCCACATGGGAAAGATAGCCATCTATGTGTTAAAAAGTGTTTGAATGATGCTTGGACTGTAGTACAGGTTTTCTTCTAAAGACTCTTCCTCTTCAGTGACTGCTTTGGCTGCCTCATCAAATGCTCTTCTAAACACAATTGAGAAGTGGGACCTTCCCACAATTGTTCTAGACTGCTCATCCTTATCCTCTGCAGTGTTCATCTGGACTCTGTTTTCAGGGATGTCTGTGTCCAGGATGAAGCATTGAATGAGTCCTTGAAGAGCCTTAACACTCTCCTTTACAGAAGCAGTATTTGTCCTTGTATTAAGGACAATGCAAGGAGCCTGAAAGATCAGAATTGCTTCATCTAGACTCTGGGTATTTTGCAATCATGCGAACACAAAAATCATAAACTCCCTGTGTCCCTTGTCTGTCACATGCCTGCAAATGGCCTGGGCCACAGCCTTAAGCACATGGGCTGAACAAAGGTGTATCACAGTGAAGCTTTTGCTCTCCATCCCATCATCATCCTTGCCTTGGCAAACATCAGAACATCTGTCAAGGTATGACAGAATGCTCTCTTTATTGACAGCCAATAGAACAGCTTGTATAAGTGCCCAACTACAATCTGTTTTCAAATACCTGACTGTCAGTGTAGTGAACTTTGACAGGCTGTGCACAAACTGCATCAGTGGCATAGTACAACACTCTCTTTTTTTGTTCTGGTATTTTAGACACAACACTACCAGTGGCATCCAAATAGAGGGTTACTGGTGACTTTTTCCTCATATGTGTCACTAAGATTGAAATTCCTTTTTCATTGTACATGTGACAGCTGAAAGGATTCACCTGGAAGTTCTGAATGTAACCTGCCAAATGTCGGTAACTGGTGTCGCATTCCTTCATAATTCATTGCGTTAAATGCATTTCTAACAAGACATTGTCATGTAGTGATGCAGCCTTTTTTTTTTTTTTTACCTCAGAGGAAATTACTATTAAGATCTCTCTGTTAAGAGACCTTGTTAAATTTCCTGCCATAAGTTCTTCCACAGGATTCCTCCTGAACTTACTGTAGTCAACTTGGCTCACTCCTTTATGGATGATATTTGCAATTTTTCCCCTACAGAAATTGGAGGCCTGGTGTTTTCGAGTGTGTTCTTTAAATGACAGATTTGTCCATGGCAATAAACAGTCATGAAAAAACATTTCTCTGTGTGTGTTTTCTCTTTACCAGAAATATGTTCTGAGCTTTGCATGTTGGAAATGTGCAAACTGCAGGAACATTTACAAAAGCAGAATTCCTTTTCCTACTGTACATCAATCTGGCATGTTGGTACTTGAAGGCAAGTACACAGTTAGGGTTTCACCATTCACTTTGTTGAATGCCTCGTATATGAGTCCACAGTTTCCTTAATTGCACTGAACCTATTTTTGGCTTTATTGCTCTCCATTTCTTTTTGTTGAGTGAAATCTTAAAGACTTTTGGAACAGAACAAATCATTCTAATTTTCTTTGGATTTCTCAGTGGTTCACTGTCCTTTTCAAAATTTCCTGCTGCTGTAACCAATGAGTCAAAAGCATCTTTCACTGTTAGTGACTCATGTTTACTATCTGTCCTTTCCTTGGCAAAATCTGTCACAATTTCACTCAACTCTATTGAAGAAATATGTATGTCGCTTTCTTCGCTGACTAGTTCTTCAGAAATTTCACTCACATTAACTGCAGTTTCCTGATCAAAAGGAAAATACTGATCCTACAATAATAAATAACGAGACTCATAATTTCGTTTAATTGCTCTCCAAAAGAGTGTGATCACTTCTTTGATAAAATTTAATAATTTTATTCCAAAGATTGACAATGATTTAAGAGATCTTTGTGATGCAAGATTATAGTACATCTCTATAAATTAGAATGTCGTGGAAAAGTTCATTTATTTCAGTAATTCAACTCAAATTGTGAAACTCGTCTATTAAATAAATTCAGTGCACACACACTGAAGTAGTTTAAGTCTTTGGTTCTTTTAATTGTGATGATTTTGGCTCACATTTAACAAAAACCCACCAATTCACTCTCTCAACAAATTAGAATATGGTGACATGCCAATCAGCTAGTCAACTCAAAACACCTGCAAAGGTTTCCTGAGCCTTCAAAATGGTCTCTCAGTTTGGTTCACTAGGCTACACAATCATGGGGAAGACTGCTGACCTGACAGTTGTCCAGAAGACAATCATTGACACCCTTCACAAGGAGGGTAAGCCACAAACATCACAGAGTTCACAGAGTGCTGTATCCAAGCATGTTAACAGAAAGTTGAGTGGAAGGAAAAAGTGTGGAAGAAAAAGATGCACAACCAACCGAGAGAACCGCAGCCTTATGACGATTGTCAAGCAAAATCCATTCAAGAATTTGAGTGAACTTCACAAGGAATGGACTGAGGCTGGGGTCAAGGCATCAAGAGCCACCACACACAGACGTGTCAAGGAATTTGGCTACAGTTGTCGTATTCTTCTTGTTAAGCCACTCCTGAACCACAGACAACGTCAGAGGCGTCTTACCTGGGCTAAGGAGAAGAAGAACTGGACTGTTGCCCAGTGGTCCAAAGTCCTCTTTTCAGATGAGAGCAAGTTTTGTATTTCATTTGGAAACCAAGGTCCTAGAGTCTGGAGGAAGGGTGGAGAAGCTCATAGCCCAAGTTGCTTGAAGTCCAGTTTCCACAGTCTGTGGTGATTTGGGGTGCAATGTCATCTGCTGGTGTTGGTCCATTGTGTTTTTTGAAAACCAAAGTCACTGCACCCATTTACCAAGACATTTTGGAGTACTTCATGCTTCCTTCTGCTGACCAGCTTTTTGAAGATGCTGATTTAATTTTCCAGCAGGATTTGGCACTGCCCACACTGCCAAAAGCACCAAAAGTTGGTTAAATGACCATGGTGTTGGTGTGCTTGACTGGCCAGCAAACTCACCAGACCTGACACCAGACCTATTGTCAAGAGGAAAATTAGAAACAAGAGACTAAAAAATGCAGATGAGCTGAAGGCCACTGTCAAATAAACCTGGGCTTCCATACCACCTCAGCAGTGCCACAAACTGATCACCTCCATGCCACACCCAATTGAGGCAGTAATTAAAGCAAAAGGAGCTCCTACCAAGTATTGAGTACATGTACAGTAAATGAACATACTTTCCAGAAGGACAACAATTCATTGGTCTTATGAAGTATTCTAATTTTTAACACTTATTTTCAGAAGAGGGAGGAGCATAGAGTGACTTACAAGAGTGGAGGTTGGAGAACACAGGTAGACTACATTCTATGTAGAAGAGGCAATCTGAAAGAGATTAGTGACTGTAAAGTGGTAGTGGGACAGAGTGTAGCCAGACAGCATAGGATGGTGGTGTGTAGGATGACTTTGATGGTCTGTAAGAAGAAGAGGTCAGAGATAGAGAAGAAAACCAAGTGGTGGAAGCTGAAAAAGGAGGAATGTTGTGAGGACTTTAGACAGAAGTTGAGGCAGGCTCTGGGTGGTCAGGTAGTGCTGCCAGATGACTGGGAAACTACAGCAGAAGTGATCAGGGAGACAGGGAGAAAGGTGCTGGGTGTGTCATCTGGAAGGAGGAAAGAAGATAAGGAGACTTGGTGGTGGAATGAGGAAGTTCAGGATAGTATCCAGAGGAAGAGGTTAGCCAAGAAGAAGTGGGACATGGACAGGACTGAAGAGAATAGACAGGAATACAAGGAGTTACAGCGCAGAGTGAAGAGGAAGGTGTCTAAGGCCAAGCAGAAGGCATATGACGAGTTGTACACTAGGTTAGACACTAGAGAAGGAGAGAAGGACTTGTACAGGTTAGCTAGGCAGAGGGATCGAGATGGGAAGGATGTGCAGCAAATTAGAGTTATTAAGGATAGAGATGGAAGGGTGCTCACAAGTGAGGAGAGTGTACAGAGGAGATGGAAGGAGTACTTTGAGGAGCTGATGAATGAGGAAAATGAGAGGGAAAAAAGAGTAGAAGGGGTGAACTCTGTGGAACAGAAAGTAGATAAGATTAGAAAGGATGAAGTCAGGAAGGCTTTGAAGAGGATGAAAAGTGGAAAGGCAGTTGGTCCTGACGACATCCCGGTGGAGGTCTGGAAGTGTCTAGGAGAGGCAGCTATGGAATTTTTGACTAGTTTGTTTAACAGGGTTTTAGAGAGTGAGAGGATGCCTGAGGAATGGAGAAGAAGTGTGTTAGTGCCGATCTTTAAGAATAAGGGTGACGTGCAGAGTTGCAGCAACTATAGGGGTATAAAGTTGATGAGCCATACAATGAAGCTATGGGAAAGAGTAGTGGAAGCTAGGTTAAGGAAGGTAGTGGAAATTTGTGAGCAGCAGTATGGCTTCATGCCCAGAAAGAGCACAGCGGATGCAATTTTTGCTCTGAGAATTTTGATGAAGTATAGGGATGGTCAGAGGGAGTTGCACTGTGTGTTTGTAGACTTGGAGAAAGCGTATGACAGGGTGCCAAGAGAAGAGCTGTGGTACTGTATGAGGAAGTCAGGAGTAGCAGAGAAGTATGTCAGAGTGGTGCAGGACATGTATGAGAGGAGCAGGACAGTGGTGAGGTGTGCTGTAGGTCAGACAGAGGAGTTCAAAGTGGAGGTGGGACTGCATCAGGGATCGGCTCTGAGCCCCTTCCTGTTTGCTATAGTGATGGACCAGTTGTCAGAGGAGGTCAGAAAGGAGTCTCCTTGGACAATGATGTTTGCAGATGACATTGTGATCTGTAGTGAGAGCAGGGAGCAGGTGGAGGAAAACCTGGAGAGGTGGAGGTTTGCGCTGGGGAGAAGAAGAATGAAAGTCAGTGGTAGTAAGACTGAGTACATGTGTGTGAATGAAAGGGAGGGAAGTGGAACAGTAAGGTTACAGGGTGAAGAGGTGAAGAAGGTACAGGAGTTTAAGTACTTGGGGTCAACAGTCCAGAGTAATGGAGAGTATGAGAAAGAGATAAAGAAGCGAGTGCAGGCAGGTTGGAATGGGTGGAGAAAGGTGTCAGGAGTTCTGTGTGATAGGAAAATATCAGCGAGAATCAAGGGGAAGGTGTACAGGACAGTGGTGAGACCGGCCATGCTGTATGGATTAGAGACAGTGTCACTGAGATAGAGACAGGAGTCAGAGCTAGAGGTAGCAGAGCTGAAGATGTTGAGGTTCTCTTTGGGAGTGACAAGATTGGACAGGATTAGGAACGAGTACATCAGAGGGACAGCTCACGTTGGACGTTTGGGGGACAAAGTTAGGGAGGACAGATTAAGATGGTTTGGACATGTTCAGAGGAGGGAGAGTGAGTATATTGGTAGGAGAATGTTGGACATGGAGCTGCCAGGCAGGAGGCAAAGAGGAAGGCCAAAGAGGAGGTATATGGATGGAATTAATGAGGATATGAAGCTAGTGGGTGCAAGTGTTGAGGATGCAGAAGATAGGGATAGGTGGAGAGAGATGATTCGCTGTGGTGACCCCTGAAGGGAAAAAGAAGAAGAAGATGAAGTATTCTAATTTGTTGAGAGAGTGAATTGGTGGGTTTTTGTTAAATGTGAGCCAAAATCATCACAATTAAAAGAACCAAAGACTTAAACTACTTCAGTCTGTGTGCATTGAATTTATTTAATACACGAGTTTCACAATTTGAGTTGAATTACTGAAATAAATGAACTTTTCCACGATATTCTAATTTATTGCGATGCACCTGTATTACATATAAACAGAAAAATTGTTGCGAAATAGGTTTCAGTTGTTCACTTGGCATATGAAAAAAGACAAATAAAAATAGTCTTCGACAGAATATTTACAACATTGTCCACCAGAATGATTTGCTGTAACACAACCTGTAAGTTAGACTTGACATGTGGTTATTGTCTCTCTGCAGGTTGTATGATTGTGAAATCTCAGGTGAAGGCTGTGCTGCTCTGACTTCAGCCCTGATATCAAACCCCTCACACCTGAGAGATCTGGATCTGTCTGAGAATAAACTCAGAGACTCAGGAGTGAAGAGTCTCTCTGATGTACTGGAGAATCCTCACTGTAAACTGGACACACTGAGGTAAGATCATCTCTCTGAGAGTCACATGACCTGCTCCTCAGTAAAACACATTCTCTAATAGTGAGACTGAAGCAGAGGTTTTAGATTCAGCATTATATATCCTGAGGAGGAAAATCATTTCATTTCACTGTAACACTGATTAATTCCTAATCATCTGATTACAATTCTAGTTTTGTTTCTAAAAAATATATTATACTGAAAATTTGGGCTCCACTGATAATGGTGACTGTTGAAATTCTTCTTATTAAATATTTATATTTGACAACCGAGAGGTGTTAAAGTGTAAGAGCAGCTCTTTATTTTTGTGTAGAATGTAATATCATTTGCATTTATGGATTTTGGCCAGCACCCTTATCCAGAACAACTTACTTTTATCACAACTGAGCAGTGGAGGATTAAGAGCCTTGCTCAGGGGCAACTTGGTGGTCCTGGGTTTTAAACTCACAACCTCCTGACCACTGGTCCAACATTTTAACCACTGAGCTACCACTTCTCCATCATTATGAAGCCACTAGGGAGCAGCAGCACTGTTACTACTGCACCACATAGCACAGTGTGCAAAACTGTTCAGGATAAAAAAAGTATTAACAAAAAACTCCACTAAAATAAGCTGCTGCATTCTATATGCTCCTACTGGAACATCCAGACAGTAAGACATTACAATAATCCAATCTACAGGTAACAAAAGTATGGACTAGTTTTTCTGCATCATGTAGTGACATCATATTTCTTATTTTAGTAATATTTCTGAGATGAAAGAAGGCTACCCTAGTGATATTATCTACATAAAGCTTCAAATGAGAGACCAGAGTCAATAATCACACCAAGATCTTTTACCAGAACAGAAAGACCATCCAGAGTTACTGCATGTGGTCCTAGTATGTGCATGTGGCTGCATGTGGCCAGGACCTTACTTTAAGTCCTTAGCTCTATGGGTCCTGGAGAAACATTTCATTTCATTGTGTAATGTGCCAGCTATATTTGATAAAAAATGACAATAAAAGCTTCTTGACTTGACTATAAACACTTCTGTCTGTCAGAGATAAGTAAGATACACACCATCGAGTGTCCAATTTCCTTTACGCTCCTCAACTTTATTAAACTGGTGTCTCTCATCTGGTTTTACTGGAACATATAACTGTGTCATTAGCATAACAGTGGACGTTAATACCATGTTTATGAATACTTTAACCCAGAGGTAGCATGTACACTCACTGAACACTTTATTAGGAACACTATAGTAACACTGGGTAGAGTTTCCCTTTGCTCTCACTGCAGTCTCAGTTATTCGGGGCATGGATTCAACAAGATGTTGGAAACTTCCCTTTGAGATTCTGCTCCATGCTGACATGATCACATCACACAGTTCCTGCAGGTTTTTCATGAGCACTTTCACGCTGTGACTCTCCTGTTCTACCACATCCCAATGGTGTGTTCTACTGGATTCAGTTCCAGAGACTGAAGTTCACTGAAGTATATGCTGAGCTTATTGTCATGTCCATGAAAGCAGTTTGAGACGACTTTAGCTTTCTGCCATGGTGCATTACCATGCTGGTAGTAACCATTAGAAGATGGTAAATGGTTGTCATGACTAAGATTCTATATTTCATAGTCAGTAAAGACTGTTTTAAAAAGGTTCCTGCTGAACTGATCTGTGTGTCCTGAACTGAGAGAGTGAAGAGTGTGTCATTGTGTCTCTGCAGGTTGTGTAGATGTGAAATCTCAGGTGAAGGCTGTGCTGCTCTGACTTCAGCCCTGAGATCAAACCCCTCACACCTGAGAGAACTGGATCTGTCTAGGAATTATCTCACAGACTCAGGAGTGAAACTATTGTTCAGTTTTAAAGATGATAAACGTTACAAACTTGAGAGATTGAGGTGAGTTATAGACATGTTAGATAAATGTGTAAAGCAGAAATATTTAGATCTATTAACATTAACATGTATAATATGTTTTAGAAGAACAGTCTAAGTAACCTGCTCCCATTCCCATAAAGAGTGATTGATTGTAAACAGATTCAGATTCAGTTCAGTTCTGATTCATTGGATATTTTTTCTATTTAACTAAACTTTCAATAAATTCAACAAACTCACACTGATATTTAATGTTAATGCTCAACCTGTCAGCTTACACATAAACCTTATTTTCTTTTATTTTTAGGGTGTGAAGTATTTTAATCTGATGCAGACTTCAATGAAGAAATTCTTTGTTAGATTTACTTAATTCACACAAACATTTCCTGGACTTGTTTTTTTTTTTTACATTTGGAATGAGGAACATTTTGGTCATTTTGCAGAGACATGTTTCTGTGTCTGCTTGGTGTGACTAATACCAGAACTAAACACTTACTGAAGATAAATGAATTGTTATTATTATTAACACACATTTCCACAGTGACACACTACAGGATCCAGACAATTACAGCAGGAGTTCTCCAAATGTTCAGAAACACTTTATGGTAATTTTTAATAATCAAAGTGAGGCATGTACAGTTCTGCTCAACAGTTTGCATACCTGTGCATAAATAGTGTGTTTCTCAGCTCATGAGCTGATGCACTGACTTGGCTGGATACTGCACCATGGGGACTGCACCAACTAGAGATGATTTCACAAGAACACATCAGTGTACAAGAGCATACAGCAGATCTGAGTGCAGTGATGTTACAGCCTCTTCATAGGGTAAGATTCCTCACAGTTTTATTTTACATTACTGATTAAATACTGAATATTGTTCCATTCATTCACATGAATAATCAACTACTGAAATATTTTCCCAGTGGTGTAAATATACTTCAATAGGCTTCTAACACTATTCCACTACAGGACAAAAGAGAGCTCTACCTACAGGTCTGTGTGTGTGTGTGTGTGTGTGTGTGTGTTGTGTGTGTGTGTGTGTGTGTGTGTGTTGTTGTGTAATGCATAAGGATTCACAGTCGCAAACACCGAAATGGGTTTATTACCAAACCACATGCAACTCATTCTACACGCTAACTCTCCAAAATCAAAACACTTCCGCATTTCCCTCTAGCTCCCACTACTGCCCACCTGTATACACTTTCACTATAAGAGTCTACTGCTTCACATTAAACACCACCACATGTTTGTGTAATATTTAATGTCATTATTTAAGTGTTATTCCCAATGATGATTCTAATTATTATTAGAATTATTTACAGCAGAAAGTATGGAATCCCCCCGAGTGGGAGATAGACATGCCCACATCGTGGCTAAATCCCAAACTATTCACAAGAAGGTGGTCCTCAGAGAGGGAGAAAGCACCCACTTAGCTGTTTTGAGGCTGAGGGACCTCATGTGGACAAGCACAGCATCCCAATACCTAGCTGCCACTTCCCTTGACTTAGGCCAGATGAGGCAGTCATCTTGAAAATTGAGTACATGGATGCCCCGCGGTGCAATGATGCCAGAGCAGTCTCCATGCACTTTGTGAGCAATAAGACTAGGCCTAAAGGGAGAACTCGGCACTGGTACGCTTCACCCCGAAAGTGAACCAGGGGAGTCTCCTGTGCTCTGGCAAGATGCCTATGTGAAAATAGGCACCCTTCAGGATTATCATCGCAAACCAGTCCTTGAACCTGATCTGTGACACAATGACCTTGTTTGTTAACATCTCGAACTTGTATGTTTCAGCATACAATATGGAGCACACAGGTCTAAAATTGGGCATAACCCCCGTCCGTCCTGGGAACCAAGAAATGCGGGCTGTGAAGCTGGAGACTTGATCTGGGTGGGGGATATGCTCCACGGCCCCTTTCTCAGATGTGAGAGAAGTTCCTTCTGGAGGAACAAGGTTTGTGCCTATAACAGTATGCAGCACCCCTGAAAGAAGGAGAATGGGAGGCAAACTGGATTCTGTAACCTTTTCCTACAGAACCCACTGTGACACACCCAGCAGAAGCTTACATGCTGCCAGGTGGTCTGAGAGAGGTGTTAACCTCTCGCTGTTGTCACCTCGCCTAGTGCCCTGAAAGAGCAAGTTGGCAGGGGCTAACCAAGGAGGTGGTGACACATAAGGAGCAGGAGCATGGGCGGCCATGGCTACACCCTGAAACACATGCCCTAAAGGAGCATACCTCAAAACCCTAGCACTTGGGCATTAGGATTCCTTTATGGCACACCTGGTGGAGATGACCGATCCTCCTTGTCCTGTGTCACTGGCTGATAGCCCTAGCTCCTTGCTGCAGCGAGGGAAGAACAGGCTCTTAAGAGACATCAGGGCATCTAAAAGAAAGGTTTTGTCCTTTCTTATATCTATCTATATGGCAACCAGACTCCTCTGCCCCTCACCGCAGAGGAGTTCTTTAGCAGGTCAGCTTGGTATGCCTGCAAAACTGCCATTGTGTGCAGCACCGCACCAGCTTAACCTAAGGCCAACGTGGCCTGACAGGCAGAATTTCTCCATGCAGCTGATCAAGGGGAGAGATAGCTTGCAAGCGTTTCTTCAACTATGGGCAGAATCCCACAATCAAGTCCCACAATGGGCAGAATAAGGATTATTCTATTCATTGTGGAGGTCTAGGAAAAATGGGAGATGCATGCATGGAGGTGGAAGGCAACGTGAAGTTAGGCAGCAATTGTCAAGCTCAGAGCGGACAATGCTAACCTTACATTAGGTTAATCTAAGCTGAGAGGATGACAGAAAGAGACTCACGAAGCTGTGAAACCATGACCGAACCCGTCACGCTGCCTCACGCAGCAAACAGTCAAGCTTAGAGACAGCATGCAAAACTTGTTTTTCTCAGGAAGCATTTCAGTGGCATACCACTCATCATCACCCACATCGACCTCCTCAGAATTGAATGAAGACGAAGAGAAGTTGATGTGTTTGTTACGGCATACCTCCTGTAATTTTAAACCAATCAGACAATTGTACACTCAGATATGGATACCTGTGTGTTCTCACTATTTGGCAGCTGTTCTGAAAGCTGTCTGAAAACATTGGCCAGAAAAGGAACTCCATAATGTACATTCAGATGTTTACACACTTAATTTGGCTACGGATCACTATTTATTGCAAAATTAAGAGATTAATTTATAGGATTTTGCATAATATAACTTGGAAATTGGATGTGGGAATTTTTAAAGTTTTCTGTAAAATGTAC
>JAUCMX010000044.1:0-51666 GCA_033459395.1 Hemibagrus guttatus | reverse complement strand
CTAGCTCTATTGGATGGTCAGCCACTCCAATGATCCCAGTGAAGTGGACAGCCTGACTGACTAAACCGCAACACTAAGCTGTGAGCTTCACTGGTTTACACAATCTCAGCGTGGTTACTGTTCGTAGATCCCATTTGTATAATTTTATTATTACTGCACATACATACTATCAGATGTTATACTATACTGATTGTCATAAGCTTAGCCGTTAGGTAGATGATAGGATAATAGATACCACTGCTCTTAAATGAATTATTACTATTTTGAAGATAAGCATGAATTCCCCCTACATATTGCTAATCTAGGCATGTACCATTAGTTTAGTGAATATTAATTAATTAATTATTAATTGTTAAGTAATTTTACCATTGAATTTCCCTAACATTACTGTCATTACCTTTACGCTGACCCTACAGATCTTACAGATCATCTTGACCTCCCAGTTGATACCTTTTGTCACAAGTCTATGTCAGCCTGTGTAAGTCAGTCTCCAAGCCACTGATGTATTATTAGATGATTATTTTTGAGTTAGTTGCACTTCTTCTTATTTTGTTTTTGCTAGACACTATGCAAGCTTCCACATCCTCTGTATTATCTGTGTCTGCACTTATTGTTTTATGTTACAGATAACACTGTCTAGGCTTTAAGCCTTTAAGCATTATCGTTTTATTATTTTTATGCCTTTATGTTATTTTATTTTAAGCTAAGCCTGGTGTTTATGAAGATTACGTAATCACATGATATGCTATGCTATTATACTAGTGCATTAATACTTATGATTATGCTCGATTATCATACCTTTGCCTCAAGCAAAGCCTGCTCTCAGGTTATACTTGAATACTGTACGATTAATATACTTGAATACTGTAAGAATATACTATTTTAAGCAGAGTATTGTTATGTTAAAAGTAAGCATAAAATTAACCTTAAAATTTCTCCGACACTAACCTTAACCCTAACTCCATCCTCAACTCTAAACCCTAACCCTATTCTAAACTGTGAACCCTAACCCCAACTCTCTTCTTCTTCTTCTTTCGGCTTTTCCACCTATCCCTATCTTCTGCATCCTCAACACTTGCACCCACTAGCTTCATATCCTCATTAATTCCATCCATATACCTCCTCTTTGGCCTTCTTCTTTGCCTCCTGCCTGGCAGCTCCATGTCCAACATTCTCCTACCAATATACTCACTCTCCCTCCTCTGAACATGTCCAAACCATCTTAATCTGGCCTCCCTAACTTTGCCCCCCAAACGTCCAACATGAGCTGTCCCTCTGATGTACTCATTCCTAATCCTGTCCAATCTTGTCACTCCCAAAGAGAACCTCAACATCTTCAGCTCTGCTACCTCAAGCTCTGACTCCTGTCTCTTCCTCAGTGACACTGTCTCTAAACCATACAGCATGGCCGGTCTCACCACTGTCCTGTACACCTTCCCCTTGATTCTCGCTGATATTTTCCTATCACACAGAACTCCCAACACCTTTCTCCACCCATTCCAACCTGCCTGCACTCACTTCTTTACCTCTTTCCCACACTCTCCATTACTCTGGACTGTTGACCCCAAGTACTTAAACTCCTGTACCTTCTTCACCTCTTCACCCTGTAACCTTACTGTTCCACTTCCCTCCCTTTCATTCACACACATGTACTCAGTCTTACTACGACTGACTTTCATTCCTTTTCTCTCCAGCGTAAACCTCCACCTCTCCAGATTTTCCTCCACCTGCTCCCTGCTCTCACTACAGATCACAATGTCATCTGCAAACATCATTGTCCGAGGAGACTCCTGTCTGACCTCCTCTGACAACTGGTCCATCACTATAGCAAACAGGAAGGGGCTCAGAGCTGATCCCTGATGCAGTCCCACCTCCACTTTGAACTCCTCTGTCTGACCTACAGCACACTTCACCACTGTCCTGCTCCTCTCATACATGTCCTACACCACTCTGACATACTTCTCTGCTACTTCTCTGCTACTTCTGACTTCCTCATACAGTACCACAGCTCTTCTCTTGGCACCCTGCCATATGCTTTCTCCAAGTCTACAAACACACAGTGCAACTCCCTCTGACCATCCCTATACTTCTCCATCAAAATTCTCAGAGCAAAAATTGCATCTGTTGTGCTCTTTCTGGGCATGAAGCCATACTGCTGCTCACAAATTTCCACTACCTTCCTTAACCTAGCTTTCACTACTCTTTCCCATAGCTTCATTGTATGGCTCATCAACTTTATCCCCCTATAGTTGCTGCAACTCTGCACGTCACCCTTATTCTTAAAGATCGGCACTAACACACTTCTACTCCATTCCTCAGGCATCTTCTCACTCTCTAAAACCCTGTTGAACAAACTAGTTAAAAATTCCACTGCTGCCTCTCCCAGACACTTCCAGACATCCACCGGGATGTCATCAGGACCAACTGCCTTTCCACTTTTCATCCTCTTCAAAGCCTTCCTGACTTCATCCTTTCTAATCTTATCTACTTTCTGTTCCACAGAGTTCACCCCTTCTACTCTTTTTTCCCTCTCATTTTCCTCATTCATCAGCTCCTCAAAGTACTCCTTCCATCTCCTCTGTACACTCTCCTCACTTGTGAGCACCCTTCCATCTCTATCCTTAATAACTCTAACTTGCTGCACATCCTTCCCATCTCGATCCCTCTGCCTAGCTAACCTGTACAAGTCCTTTTCTCCTTCTCTAGTGTCTAACCTAGTGTACAACTCGTCATATGCCTTCTGCTTGGCCTTAGACACCTCCCTCTTCACTCTGCGCTGTAACGCCTTGTATTCCTGTCTATTCTCTTCTGTCCTGTCCATGTCCCACTTCTTCTTGACTAACCTCTTCCTCTGGATACTATCCTGAACTTCCTCATTCCACCACCAAGTCTCCTTATCTTCTTTCCTCCTTCCAGATGACACACCCAGCACCTTTCTCCCTGTCTCCCTGATCACTTCTGCTGTAGTTTCCCAGTCATCTGGCAGCACTACCTGACCACCCAGAGCCTGCCTCAACTTCTGTCTAAATTCCTCACAACATTCCTCCTTTTTCAGCTTCCACCACTTGGTTTTCTTCTCTCTCTCTATCTTTGACCTCTTCGTCTTACAGACCATCAAAGTCATCCTACACACCACCATCCTATGCTGTCTGGCACTTTACACTCTCTCCCACAACCACTTTACAGTCACTAATCTCTTTCAGATTGCTGCTTCTACATTGGATGTAGTCTACCTGTGTTCTCCTACCTCCACTCTTGTAATTCACTCTATGCTCCTCCCTCTTCTGAAAATAAGTGTTAACCACACCCATGTCCATCCTCTTAGCAAAGTCCACTACCATCTGTCCTTCAAGGTTCCTTTCCTTAACTCCAAACTTGCCCATCACCTCCTCATCACCTGGGTTCCCCTCACCAACATGTCCATTAAAATCCGCTCCTATCACCACTCTCTCACCCATGGGAATACTCTCCATCACCTCATCTAATTCACTCCAGAATCTCTCTTTCTCCTCTAACTCACAACCTACCTGTGGGGCATAACCACTAACAACATTCAACATCACCCCTTCAATCTCTAACTTCAGACTCATCACCTTGTCTGACACTCTCTTCACCTCCAAGACATTCCTCACAAACTCCTCCTTCAGGACCACACCTACCCCATTTCTCTTACTATCCACACCATAATAAAACAGCTTGAATCCTGCTCCTATACTACGAGCCTTGCTACCCTTCCACCTGGTCTCCTGTACACACAGTATATCCACCTTCCTTCTCTCCATCATATCAGCCAGCTCTCTACCTTTCCCTGTCATAGTACCAACATTCAGAGTTCCTATTCTCAATTCTATTCTCTTACCTTTCCTCTTCTCTCTCTGTCTGTGCACTCTCCTCCCTCCTCTACTTCTTCGACCAACAGTAGCCCAATTTCCACCGGCACCCTGTAGGTCAACGGCGCCGATGGCGGTCGTTGTTAACCCGGGCCTCGACCGATCCGGTATGAAATTCGTACTGACGATTCGCATGGTTAAATTTGGCAATGTTTTACGCCGGATGCCCTTCCTGACGCAACCCTTTCTATTTATCCGGGCTTGGGACCGGCACAGAAGTCACTGGACTGTGACCCCCATGGCTAGATTTTTCAGATGAGCGCAAGTTTTGCATTTCATTTGGAAACCAAGGTCCTAGAGTTTGGAGGAAGGGTGGAGAAGCTCATAGTCCAAGTTGCTTGAAGTCCAGTGTTAAGTTTCCACAGTCTGTGATGATTTGGGGTGCAATGTCATCTGCTGGTGTTGGTCCATTGTGTTTTTTGAAAACCAAAGTCACTGCACCCGTTTACCAAGAAATTTTGGAGCACTTCATGCTTCCTTCTGCTGACCAGCTTTTTGAAGATGCTGATTTCATTTTCCAGCAGGATTTGGCACTGCCCACACTGCCAAAAGCACCAAAAGCTGGTTAAATGACCATGGTGTTGGTGTGCTTGACTGGTCAGCAAACTCAGCAGACCTGAACCCCATAGAGAATCTATGGGGTATTGTCAAGAGGAACATGAGAAACAAGAGACCACAAAATGCAGATGAGCTGAAGGCCACTGTCAAAGAAACCTGGGCTTCCATACCACCTCAGCAGTGCCACAAACTGATCACCTCCATGCCACGCCCAATTGAGGCAGTAATTAAAGCAAAAGGAGCCCCTACCAAGTATTGAGTACATGTACAGTAAATGAACATACTTTCCAGAAGGCCAATAATTCACTAAAAAATTTTTTTTTATTGGTCTTATGAAGTATTCTAATTTGTTGAGAGAGTGAATTGGTGGGTTTTTGTTAAATGTGAGCCAAAATCATCACAATTAAAAGAACCAAAGACTTAAACTACTTCAGTCTGTGTGCACTGAATTTATTTAATACACGAGTTTCACAAATTGAATTGAATTACTGAAATAAATGAACTTTTACACGACATAATTTATTGAGATGCACCTGTCTATATATATATGTGTGTGTGTGTGTGTGTGTGTGTGTGTGTGTGTGTGTGTGTGTGTGTTCTTAGGAGATAGCAAAGCACTTTGATCCTGATGAAGATGGTTACGATGTGGTGGAGGACGCCATTAACACCATGACTGAAGTAGCCTGGTACATAAACACCATGAAGAGAAAACATGAACATGCAGTCCGTCTACAGGTTACTACACACACACACACACACACACACACAGTCACACGTACTTAGACCTTCAAAATTCCTGGTACAAATCTCAGAGTTTCATAGAAGCATGTAATGAAGAAAAACAATTGTTCCAGTTGGTCATTTGGAGTCATTTTCTCCAGCTCCACGATGTAGTTGGTGCTGTAGCTATCTGTGGATATGTACAGATGGATAAACACCTGACCACAGTGTGAGCTTGAGGATGAGTATCTTTAGCCCTAACTCTGTGAAATGGGTCAGTGTGATGGAGTAACTAAAGACTCCTTTAGAATGATGCAGCACCTTAAAGGTATAGATTTATTTCATTTAAAAAAAGAATGCTGAGGTAAGATCATCTAATTAGCTGACTTTAACAGGTTCCTTGCTGGTGTACAGGTGTGTGTGGAGTGGACAGGCTGTGGGGCAGAAACATGTTCCTAAATTTCAGCCAAACACTGGACCTGGGGAATTTGATAGCTTAGTGGTTAAGGCACTTGGAATACTGATGGTTTAAATCCCAGTTCCACCACACTGCCACTGCTGGGCCCCTGATCAAGGCCCTTAGTTACTCAGTTTTATAAAATGAGAGAAAACTGTAACTTACTCTGGATACAGCCATCTGCCAAATCTGTCATTCATGTAAATGACCCAAGAGTCATCTGAGTGACCAATCACAGATGATCTAAAATGCCACTATGACTTGTCTTTGCCCTTCCTAAGTTCTTCCACACCACCACCACCCCCCCCCACCACCACCCCCCCCACCACCACCCCACTGTTCTCCCCCACCACCACCACTGTTCTCCCCCACCACCACCCCACCTCCCACCACCACCACCCCACTGTTCTCCCCACCACCACCACCCCACTGTTCTCCCCCACCACCACCACCACCCCACTGTTCTCCACCACCACCACCACCCCACTGTTCTCCCCCCCACCACCACCACCCCACTGTTCTCCCCCCCCCACCACCCCACTGTTCTCCACCACCACCCCACTGTTCTCCACCACCACCCCACTGTTCTCCACCACCACCCCACTGTTCTCCCACACCACCACGCTGTTCTCCTCTACCACCACCCCACTGTTCTCCTCTACCACCCCACAGTTCTCCACCACCACCCCACAGTTCTGCACCACCACCCCACAGTTCACCACCACCTCACTGTTCACCACCACCTCACTGTTCTCCCACACCACCTCACTGTTCTCCCACCACCACCCCAATGTTCTCCTCTACCACCACCCCACTGTTCTCCTCACCACCACCCCACTGTTCTCCTCTACCACCACCCCACTGTTGTCCTCACCACCACCCCACTGTTGTCCACACCACCCCATTGTTCACCCACACCATCCCACGGATCTCTGGCACCACCCCACGGATCTCTCACACCACCGCACTGTTCTCCACAGCACCCACTGTTCTCCCACACCATCCACTGTTCTCTCACACCACCCCACTGATCTCCCACACCACCCCACGGATCTCCCACACCACCCCACTGTTCTCCCACACCACCTCACGGTTCTCCCACACCCCCCCACTGTTCCCCCCCACACCACCCCACTGATTCTCACACCACCCCACTGTTGTCCACCACCCCACAACCCTGTTGTCCCCCACCCCCCACTGTTCTCCCACCCCAAACCCACTGTTCCCCTTTTCACACCACCCCACTGATCTCCCACACCACCCCACTGTTCTCCCACACCACCCCACTGATCTCCCACACCACCCCACTGTTCTCCACCACCACCCCACTGTTGTCCACCACCCCACACACCACTGTTCTCTCACACCACCCCACTGTTCTCTCACACCACCCCACTGTTCTCCACCACCCCCCTCACTGTTCTCCCACACCACCCCACTGTTCTCTCACACCACCCCACTGATTCTCCACACCACCCCACTGTTCTCACACCACCACCCACTGTTCTCACACACCACCCCACTGTTCTCACACACCACCCCACTGTTCTCCTTTTCCACCACCCCACTGTTCTCTTCTTCCACCACCCCACTGTTCTCCACACCACCCCTCTTCCTCACACCACCCCACTGTTCTCTCTTCCACCACCCCACTGTTCTCCCACACCACCCCACTGATCTCTCACACCACCCCACTGATCACTCACACCACCACCCACTGTTCTCCCACACCACCCCACTGATCTCCCACACCACCCCAATGCTCTCCCACATTACCCACTGTTCTCCACCATGACCCCACTGATCTCCCACAGCACCCCACTGTTCTTCCACACCATCCCACTGATCCCCCACACCATCCCACTGATCCCCCACACCATCCCACTGATCCCCCACACCATCCCACTGATCCCCCACACCATCCCACTGATCTCCCTACACCATCCACTGATCTCCCACACCATCCACTGATCTCCCACACCATCCACTGATCTCCCACACCATCCACTGATCTCCCACACCACCCCACTGTTCTCCACCACCAGCCCACTGCTCTCCCACACCAGCCCACTGTTTTCCACCATCCCACTGTTCTCCCACTCCATCCCACTCTTCTCCCACACCACCCCACTCTTCTCCCACAACACACCACTGTTGTCCAACACCACCCTAATGTTCTCCACCACCATAATGTTCTCCCACCACCACTCCACTGTTCTCCACCACCGCTCACTGTTTTCCCACACCACCCCACTGTTTTCCCACACCACCCCACTGTTTTCCCACACCACCCCACTGTTTTCCCACTCCACCCCACTGTTCTTCACCACCACTCACTGTTCTCCCACTCTATCCCCTGTTCTCCTACACCACCCCACTCTTCTCCCCCAAGACCCCACTCTTCTCCCACACCACCCCACTATTCTCCACCATCACCCCACTGTTCTCCTCCACTGGCTTCCGGTAGCTGCATCAGATTTAAAGCACTGACACTTGCTTATGAAGCCAAGAATGGACCAGCACCATTTTACCTCAAATCTCTTATTTCTCCCCACACTGCACTTTGCTTCCTCAGACCCACTAACACTGCTCAACTGGCCCACCATTTAGGGGTAGGTCTTGTGCAAGGAGGTGGTAGAATGAACTTCCCCTAGATGTCTGTACAGCTGTCTGAGGCAGTGTTAGCTCAAGTTGTTAAGGCTCTGGGTTGTTTATGTGGCACATTTGCACATATAGTTAATTTCAATTCAATTAAAAAAAACTTTATTTATCCCCAGGGGGCAATTTAAAGCACGCAGAGTATTGCAAATACAAAATAAAATAACATGTTGTTGTAATGATGTTAAATTAAATAAGTCCATTACTGCAGAAAGCTTGACTGAACATCTATATAAAATAAATAACTGTTTAAACTGTGAAAATAGGTACTGCTTAATAGCCGAAACAAAAGAAGGGGAAGAAGAAAGTAGAAGAAGGTGAAATAGATTGATGTGTGTATATATTAATAAATTAAACTATAAATTAAACTTACTAAAAAGTATGACACTCCATGAGTTTGTCATCTTTCTTCTTCTTCTTCTTCTTCTTCTTCTGGCTTCTTCTCCACCCATTCCAACCTGCCTGCACTCGCTTCTTTACCTCTTTCCCACACTCTCCATTACTCTGGACTGTTGACCCCAAGTACTTAAACTCCTGTACCTTCTTCACCTCTTCACCCTGTAATCTTACTGTTCCACTTCCCTCCCTTTCATTCACACACATGTACTCAGTCTTACTACCACTGACTTTCATTCCTCTTCTCTCCAGCGCAAACCTCCACCTCTCCAGGTTTTCCTCCACCTGCTCCCTGCTCTCACTACAGATCACAATGTCATCTGCAAACATCATTGTCCAAGGAGACTCCTGTCTGACCTCCTCTGACAACTGGTCCATCACCATAGCAAACAGGAAGGGGCTCAGAGCCGATCCCTGATGCAGTCCCACCTCCACTTTGAACTCCTCTGTCTGACCTACAGCACACCTCACCACTGTCCTGCTCCTCTCATACATGTCCTGCACCACTCTGACATACTTCTCTGTTACTCCTGACTTCCTCATACAGTACCACAGCTCTTCTCTTGGCACCCTGTCATACGCTTTCTCCAAGTCTACAAACACACAGTGCAACTCCCTCTGACCATCCCTATACTTCTCCATCAAAATTCTCAGAGCAAAAATTGCATCTGTTGTGCTCTTTCTGGGCATGAAGCCATACTGCTGCTCACAAATCCATGAGTCTATATATATGTGTGTGTAATAAAAAGACATTGCAAACAAACACTACAAAACACTACAGTACAGGATACGTAACACAAAATACACAAAATAGCACTGCCCAGTGTACATTCTGTGTAATATATTATACAATACAATGTGCAAAAATAAGAGAAGTGTAAACAAAGAAGGTTCTTGTAAACCTTTACACTTCTGCAGTTTGAAATGTGTGCAAACACTGCATCTAAACAGTTATAATATGGCTGGTACTATAGACATGGATGAATATTGAATTGAGTGTGTGTTTGAGTTCAGTGTGGTGTAAATGTCATGTGGTTTATACATTCACAGAAGAACACAGCAGTCTCTGAGTCTCAGGCCCTGTCCACATGAACGCGGGTATTTTCAAAACTGTAGTTTTTTTTTTAATGCAGTTTGGCGGTTCGTGCACACGCAAACGCAGCATCAGTTCACTGAAACCAAACATTTTTGAAAACTCCGGCCAGGTTGAAGATTTTCAAAAACCCTGGTTGCAGTGTTATCGTGTAGATGGTTAAACCGGAGATTTTTGGCTTGTGACGTTGGCGTACAGATTGTGCGCCGCCCCCCCCCCCCCTTTTTATTAAACACTATTATTATAATACAAACAATTTGACATTGAAGCATTCAGTATTTAAACAATTCAAACAAAATAAGGCACAGAACAGGTTTATAAACAAGTACACTATATCAATAGGATATTGTATGATCATGAACAGGTCAATCAACAGAGAGAAGGAGAAAACAATTAATATAAAAACCATTGTAATGTGCAGAAATCTGTTAGCAGCAGTTAACAATAGTGCAAATAAGTAATAATATATAACAGTGGTTGAGGTAATGCAAGTAGAAGGGACATTGTATTGAGAGTCCGTTCACACAGGTGTGTGTGTGTGTGTGTGTGTGTGTTCACATAGGTGGGTGTATGTGTGTGTGGATGTAAGAGAGAGAGCTGATGTAGTTCAGTTCTGGGTGTTGAGGAGCCTGATGGCTTGTGGAAAGAAACTGTTACACAGTCTGGTTGTGAGGGCCTGAATGCTTCGGTACCTCTTTCCAGACGGCATGAGGGTGAAGTGTGTGTGAGGGGTGTGTGGGGTCGTCCACAATGCTGTGTGCTTTGCGGATGCAACGTGTGGTGTACATGTCCGTGATGGAGGGGAGAGAGACTCCAATGATCTTTTCAGCTCTCTTCACTATCCGCTGCAGGGTCTTGCAATCCGAGATGGTGCAATTCTCAAACCAGGCAGTGATGCAGCTGCTCAGAACGCTCTCAATGGTCCCTCTATAGAACATGGGGGGAGGTAGATGGGCTTTCCTCAGACTCCGCAGGAAGTAGAGGCGCTGCTCAGAGAAATGTTGATGATGTCAGTGAAGACATCCGCTAGCTGTTCTGCACATTCCCTGAGCACTCTGCCAGGAATGTTGTCTGGTCCAGCAGACTTCCGTGAGTTAACTCTGCATAGAGTTCTCCTCACATCAGCCGTGGAAAGACAGAGCACCTGGTCGTTAGGAGGAGGGATGGTCTTCCTCACCGCTACGTAGTTCTGTGCTTCGAACCGAGCATAGAAGTCATTCAGCACATCTGGGAGGGAGGCGTCACTATCACAGGCAGGTGATGTGGTCTTGTAGTTTGTGATCTCCTGTATGCCCTGCCACATGCGCCGGGAGTCTCCGCTGTCCTGAAAGTGGGCGTGGATTCTCTGAGCGTGCGTGCGCTTCGCCTCTCTGATGGCTCGGGACAGTTTGGCCCTTGCTGTTCTTAAGGCCACCTTATCCCCAGCTCTGAAGGTGGAGTCTCTCGACTTCAGGAGAGCACGCACTTCTGCAGTCATCCACGGTTTCTGGTTGGTCACGTCATCGATGCACTTGCTGATGTAGCTGGTCACTGATGTCATGTATTCCTCCAAGTTGATAGGGTCGCCGTTGTTGCAGCCTCCCTGAACATATTCCAGTCAGTGCACTGCATCATGCTTCTGATGGTGGTTATTTTTGGCCTGTGTATACTTTGGTTATACTTTTAAAGGCTTCTCAGTCTGTATGATTGAAACATTGAGTTTACATTTACAGCAGACACCCTCTCATCCAGAGTGACTTACATTTATCTCATTTTTATACAACTGAGCAGTTGAAGGTTCAGGGCTTTGCTCAAGGGTCAGCAACAGGTTGGTGGACCTGGGATTCAAACTCATTACCTGCTGATCAGTAGTTAAACACCTTAACCACTGTGCTACCACCTCCCTTTAATATGGTTTAGAAGAGTTTTAGCAGTGCTACAACACTGGCGCTGAAGATATCTGTGGGGAGATAAGAGGCAGGATCTCACCCTTTACACTACAGATCAGGTGACCAGTGGCAGTGATAACACCAGGTATTTCTGATTAAATGTTCTATTCGGACTGTTTTGAGTGATACAGCCGTTCTGTCTGAGTCTGGTACATTACCATGAACCTCAGTTAACCCCTTATAGACTTAAAACTAAACCCAGACCCAGACTCAGAGCACTTAGATCCAGAACCAGGCTGAGAACCCATTATTTATTTACTCATTGAGGTTAAAATGAATAGAAAATGTAATGTTTTATTGATGTGATTTTCAGGAAGTGCAGTCTTTACTGATAAACTGGCGTGGTCCTGACTTAACCACATACGGGGAACTCGTTCTGGAGGGAACCTTCCGCTTTCACCACACAAAAAACAACAGAACCCTCTTCCTGTTTGAGCGGGTTCTACTCATCACCAAACGACGTGGAGAGAACTTCATCTACAAAACACACATCTCTGTAAGACACACACACATACACAGACTCAGTGAGTTATGACTTTTGGATAATTAAAACTCATTAGCATAAATATTTATTCATATGTATAATACCACTGTGGCCAAAGGTTTTGAGAATGACACAAACATTAATTGTCACAAAGTCTGCTGCTTCAGTGCTTTAGATCTTTTTGTGAGATGTTACTGTGGTACACTGAGGTATAATTTTACAAGCATTTCATAAGAGTCAAAGGCTTTTATTGACAATTACATTAAGTTTATGTAAAGAGTAAGTATTTTCAGTGTTGACCCTTCTTTTTCAAGACCTCTGCAATTCACCCTGGCATGCTGTCAGTCAACTTCTGGGCCACATCATGACTGATGGTAGCACATTCTTACATAATCAATGCTTGGAGTTGGTCAGAATTTGCGGGATTTTGTTTGTCCACCCGCCTCTTGAGAATTAACTACAAGTTCTTAATTGAATTAATTAAAGGACCTAGAATTTCGATGTTTTGTTCCCCGAGCCACTTAGTTATCACTTTTGCCTTATGGCAAGGTGCTCCATCATGCTGGAAAAGGCTTTGTCCTCACCAGATTGTTCTTGAAAGGTTGGGAAGTTGCACTGGGAGGATGTTTTTGTACCATTCTTTATTCATGACTGTGTTCTTAGGCAAAATTGTGAGTGAGTCCACTCCTTTGGCTCAGAAGTAACCTCACACATGAATGGTCTCAGGATGCTTTACTGTCGCCATGACACAGGACTGATGGAAGCTTTTCTTCTTTGGACAAGCTTTTTCCGGATGCCCCAAACAATCGGAAAGGGGATTCATTAGAGACAGTTACTTTACCCCTAGTCCTCAGCAGTCCAATCCCTGTACCTTTTGCAGAATATCAGTCTGTTCCTCATGTGTTTCCTGGGGAGAAGTGGCTTCTTTGCTGCCCTTCTTGACACCAGGCCATCCTCCAAAAGTCTTCACCTCACTGTGCATGCAGACGCACTCACACCTGCCAACTGCCATTCCTGAGCAAGCTCTGAACTGGTGGTGCCCTTAACCTGCAGCTGAATCTTTCTTAGGGGGGGTAAACTTTTGGCCATGCCTGTATACTCATATTTCTGTGCTATCATAAATGTGTCCTTTTACTGTTTAGTGTTCAACACTGATGCTTATGGAGGGAGCAAAGGACCCGCTGTGTTTCAGTGTCACACACTACAAGCACCCGAAACAACCCCACACAGTCCAGGTGAGCTCTGATCTCTAATGTGTAAAATGTCTGACTCTAATGCTGAGTTCACACTGCAGGATTTTCAGAGTGGTCAGATCACTGTTTTCACACTGAACGACTATCTGTGGGAGCGGTCAATCGCTGCTGTGTTCACATTACATGATGGATCTGTGACAGGAGGTTACATACTGCATGACTTCACAATAGGAAGAATCGCCCACAACTCTGTCTGGTCCGCAAACTGTGTTCCACAACCGAACACAGACTGGAAATCGAACCCTGCAGAAAGTTCGGCATCCAAACGTTTCATGCGGGGAACAAGCATTGTGCGTTCTGCAGAATTGAACAAATGAACAATTTCGCAATGTCCTGCTGCTGATGCGGCTGGTCAAGCAAATATTTCTGCTTTATTTCTGTTTGATGTCATTGTAAAGCTTATTTATTCTGATATAACTATATTGGAGACATTTTTTTTCTGATAAAAACCTATAAACTCTATTAAACTATAATATTGTGCTCCAACCGAAGCCATTCTTGCTGATATTGTGGTCTATAACTCCTCCCCAAACTGACCGCTCCCCTGTATCTTGCTCTCTTATTGGCAAGTTTCTCATTGAGTGTTTGATTTTGATTTTGACTCGCTCAGATCGCATCTTTCACACTGTGTGATTTGCCTTTGATTTCAGGCATTTGTCTGCGATTTTTCAAAACCTGTCGGCGACTGAAAATCAGAGCTAAAATCGTGCAGTGTGAACTCGACATAAGCTGTTAACTTCAGCTTTAATTAAATGTGATCAATGTGTTAGATGAAAGCTTACAATAATTAGAAATGAAGTTGAGCAGGTCTCTGGCTCTTTGTTTCTTTGATTTACAGTGATTATCACTGAACTAAATTGGATCATTGTGTTAATTAGTTAATTAGATAATTGAACCGTCATTTCATATTTTCTCTCAGGCCAAGACAATGGAGGAGAAGAAACTCTGGACTCACCACATTAAACGCCTGATTATAGAGAATCATCACACTATCATTCCACAGAAGGTGATGTAGCATAACCAAAAACACACACACACACACACACACACACACACACACACACAGCTTGTTCTGTAACTTACTGTCAATTCTGTTTCAGGCTAAAGAGGTCATTTTAGAAATGGACCCAATGTGTGAGTATTTACACTCTACCTGTGTGTACAGGAAATGACTAAAATACTAACCAAAATATAAATGACTTTGTGTACACATTTAATATGTTAAACTAATTAATCAGTTAAAAAAATTGATTAAATATTTCATATTTAATTACTATTTCATTATAATAATGTTTGCTTCATTGTTGGTTCATGTTCCATGTGGACTGAAATGAGCAGCTCCATGAGCAGGACACTGCTTTTTAAAGGGAAGCTGTTGACCATCTTTGGAGATTTGAGTGTGTTTATTTGTATACAGTGTGTCTGGTGATGAGCAGATGAATGTGGGATTGATCAGTAGTCATTGTGTAGATCTGTGTCTCCTCACACCATGTAAACACCAGTTTTTTGTGTATTCATGCAGCTCTTGTACAGTAATGTTTACCAGGCTGTGATAAATGAAACTTTGGGCTTTTTATATTACAAGTTTGGGGGGCACGGTGGCTTAGTGGTTAGCACGTTTGCCTCACACCTCCAGGATTGGGGGTTCGATTCCCGCCTCCGTCATGTGTGTGTGGAGTTTGCATGTTCTCCCCGTGCCTCGGGGCGCTCCGGTTTCCTCCCCCAGTCCAAAGACATGCATGGTAGGTTGATTGGCATCTCTAAATTGTCCGTAGTGTGTGATTGCGTGAGTGAATGAGAGTGTGTGTGTGCCCTGCGATGGGTTGGCACTCCGTCCAGGGTGTATCCTGCCTTGATGCCCTATGACGCCTGAGATAGGCACAGGCTCCCCGTGACCCGAGTGTAGCTCGGATAAGCGGTAGACAATGAATGAATGAATATTACAAGTTTATGAATAGTTGAGCTAAATAATAATAAAGCTGAGTTTTCTCTTTTGAGAAACTTCTGAGAATTCTGAAGTTCTTTATCTGTGTTTTCTCACACAGATCAAAAGTACAGATTTAACTGTGAGAGGAAAAAGAAAGCGCAGTCTGATGATTTCACACACACTCGCCAGTCAGGTCTCTGTTCTCTTTATTTTACTATAGTACACACACACACACACACACATATACATATATATATATATATATATATATATATATATATTATATATATATATATATATATATATATATATATATATATGTGTAGCTTTTTATTGTCTGTATTTGAAAATTTGTCTTGTGTTTTTGTTTTTTTCAGAATTAACCAAACAGATGAAAAACAACAAAAGTAAAATAATCAATATTTTTAAAGAATTGAATTTACAGTTTATTATTCTTGTTGTTGTTTATGATAAATTTTATACTGGTGTGTAAAATGGTAAAATTATTTTTGTTTCTTTAATTTATTATGTTGTGTGTAATTATTTGTGTAATTTTAAAAATCTTTTTTCTAATTATTATTCTCTGATTTTTTAATGTTATTTCTATGAATCCTGTGAATGAAACCTGCAGCCATGCTTAAGGTAAGAACACGAACTTTACACCATTTTAAACTCTTCTGGGGAATTTGACACACTTCAGAGCTCCAACAGCAATCCACTGAAAAATAAGGACAAAATATTATTTTTCAGCTTAAACGCTTGTTTTGTATAAAATATTCATCAACGTCAGTAATCCTTACAAATTTTAATAAGAATCTTAATTAAACGATCTCATTCGACCTCATTCCCGCCTCCGCCACGTGTGTGTGGAGTTTGCATGTTTTCCCTGTGTCTCAGGGGTTTCCTCCCCCGGTCCAAAGACCTGCATTGTAGGTTGATTGGCATCTCTAAATTGTCCGTAGTGTGTGATTGCATGAGTGAATGAGAGTGTGTGTGTGTGTCCTGTGATGGGTTGGCACTCCGTCTAGGGTGTATCCTGCCTTGATGCCCAATGACGCCTGAGATAGACACAGGCTCCCCGTGACCCGAGAATAGTTTGGACAAGCGGTAGACAATGAATGAATGAATAATAATCCTTATATTATTGGAAAACACATAGAACATTGCTGGACTTCTCATAGGTCTTAGGATTAGGGTTAGGGTTAATCTCATAGCTCCACCCACACACTTAAATATTTTAACTCCTCCCATAAACAGTCTTTAGCTCTGCCCCACCGCTCCATTGGTCCGTGTGCTTAGTTGAAGGAATATGCATGTGTTTCTTATTTTTTGCTGGTTTATTTTTTTCTCCGGGTAGATTACATTTCTGTTTTATTTTTATATTGAAATTTTACTTTGTGCTCTATACTGAGTTCAGGCTCTTCACCTTCACACTCCTGAAATAATCAGAGCTCTTCTGTCGGGTTTTAATGACATTTTAATGAAGTTTCGGTGCTGTTGACTATCATTTAGCAATCCAGTTTTGAGTGTTTGTCCTTCAGTGTTAATGTTTGTGTTTAACTCCGCTGTGGGTGTGGCAGCACTCAGTCAGTGAAGGAGAACTGCGAGAAAACCTTATCACACTGAGCTCCACCTCAAGCGAGTCTCAGGCTCTGAGTGAGGAGGACAGGCGGCTGTGTAGCGCTAACACCGATGATGCTACACACTGTGAGCTTCAGGATGAGGAAGAGGAAGAGACCGGAAGCCAGTCAGATGATGTGGTAATGGAGGATTTTAGCAACTCCATGATTTCCTGTTGGAGTTTCAGGGCTAAAGCCCTGCTGCAGCTCGATATGGTGAGATGTTTACTGGAGGCTGAGCTGCGTGACATCTTGCTGTACTAATACACTGAACAACGCTGTCCTGAGTTTGTGTTAGAAGTGTGTGTGACCAGGTAAAGGCCTTCCACACACCTGTAGGAAGCATGCTCGCTTTTTCATGCTGGACCTCGATCTGAAAATATTCTTCTCAGTTCTTCTGCCTTTTCTTGTAGCTCTACATTATAGTGGCTTATGTTTGGTGTATGGTCCTGCTTTATAAAGCAGATTTTACTTTTAGATTAAACTTTAACTTACGATGAATCCAAAAATAAAATTGCCCAAAGTGCTTTGTCTGATCAGCTTCATTCCTCTATCAACACTAACAATTTCATTTAATTTATTTCTATAACACTTTTAACACTAGACATTGTGACAAAGCAACCTTACAGAAATTTATCAATTCAGGATAAAGATTTTAAATGTAAATTTATCCCTAATGAGAGCGTCAGAGGTGATAATGGTGGTGAAAACTCCCTGAAACTATATGAGGAAAAAACCTGGAGAAGAACCAAACTGAAAAAGGAACCATCATTATGAAAAAGATGAAGAAGTCTTTATTATTGACGCACACGCAGCTTTATTTTGGAGGTTGTGTCAGAGCACAGGGGCATGATGTAGCTATGAGGCGCTATGACACCTTGCTTAGGGGCACAATGGTGGCAGCTTGGCAGTGGGGGTCATCTGGCTAACACCAGAGAGTGTGATTATAAATTTTTCGTCTAGAACTGTGGACTACATGGGCAAAAAGTGCAGTTGTGTAACTGGGAGCTAAATTTTAGTTATAAGATGAATTCTTTCTTATTGATGATGTCAGATGGTCACTGATAGATACTCGAGAGAGAAATTCTCATATCTACTGCAGTCCAAAGGCATCTTCATGGTCTTTCAGTGGATCTATCCTTAGCAGCAGCAAGAGCCTCCAAGTGATGAAACTCCATGCAGAAGTAGAGCATCAGGATGGACCAAGCAGGTCCAGAGAGAAGAACTGGTCAGGAGCACTGGGAGATCAGGAGAAGCATGTAGAGAGAGAGAGAGAGAGAGAGAGAGAGAGAGAGAGACAGACAGATTATTGGGTGTTTAGTGAGGGACTCCAGCAAGACTAGCTGTGACAGCATAACTAAAAGGGAGAGCCAGAAGGTGACAGACATGAGGACTTCCTGGAACATAAAGCGTCCAACTGCTTCACAGTCAGCAAACCTGAGCGAATGTGAAAGTGGTAATGTGACAGCATCCAAACATCCCAGTACACCAAACTCGCTATGCCCATGAACCTTCCAGATCTGCTCCTTTACCTAAGAAAAACTATACATTGAAGGCTTGACTAAACAAATGCATCTTCAGCCTAGACTTAAACACTGTTCCTTTAACACCAACAACATTTTCTAGATATCAAGTAGTATTAAGGGACACGTTCTACAGCTAAGCTAATGCAGAAATTATCTACAGCTCTTCATGACAACTATTGTCATTTGCCCTGCCCTAAAGCTTACTGACTCCACCCCCACATTTGACTGACCCCACCCTAACACACACATTGTTTTTTGTCATTTCTTGATCACTAAACCATATGGAGATATAGTTTGTGTAATTCTACTGATCGTTAAGTCTTTAAGCTGGTTCTAAATCATTAATGTTTGTGGAATAGGATGAAGAGTGGCAAGGACATGGAGACACACGACTGTCACAGCAGGAGGAGAGACAAGTGTGTGAGGATCCAAAAATAAATAAGGTCAGATAATCACCATGTTTACATCTCTACATCTTACTTTATATTTCATTTAATTTTTTATGCCACTGGAATAATCATCCATAATAGGTGGAATATCTTCAGAACAGGTAGATCAACACTTAGGATGTGTACGAGGTATCCAACAGCTGAACTGGTTCATTTTTGGGATTGATCCTGAAGGTTGAAGGTCACAGCAAGGTCATGTGTGAAATAGTTTTTCTTCATTAGCTTCTTAGAGAGATGCTAATGTCGAGTTCCTATTCAGGAGCCCAGTTTTGCGTGGCTCTGATTTTTGCCATCAGTCCAATTCAGTTTCACTTCTGTAGAGCTTTTAGCAATATCACAAAAAAGCTTTACAGAAATGTTTTAATTTTCTATTGCATGTGTGATTGTTACAGCAGTGTGGATAAAATCAGTGACACCAGCAGATGAATTCTTTAGATTCTGGAGTTGATAGAAACAGGACAAAGGAACAGCAGCTTTAAATGTCTGAAACAGTATTTTCTTTACTATCTTTCTTCCTGTTTGAAATATATTTTAAAGGTAAGGTCTAAAGTAGTAAAGACTAGGTTTGGCAGTGGAGGTATTGATACCAGTGGAATTGTTTTTTATTTATTTTTTTTAGCTTAATATTTAGTTTAAAGATTTTAAGCTGATGAGTTTAATGCTGAAGTTCTTCTTGCATTTCAGACTTCACAGAGCATATCACAGTTCCAGAACATCACAGCAGAGCTTGGATCTGAAAAGGGACTCAAGTCCACCTCTGATTGTGAACTCACCCAGATCAGACACAGTGTTTATCATGTAAGCGCTGTGGAGAGATCTGACCAGTACAAGGTCAAAGACGTGCTGAATCAGGATGGACAGTCTTCAGAAGAGGAAGCGGAGGAGGACTGTGCAGAAAGTCAGAATCACTCCATCCTTCCATCATCTGTTCTTGATAAAGCCAGTGTCATCGCCGAACATTTTATTGCTAACGCTCGGCGCAGTAGTGCAGCAACAGATGAGCTTCGGTCCCCTCATCAAATTCAGGAGGAAGCAACTTCAAGCAAAAACACAGCGGCTAATTCTGCCCTCCTGTCCCCAGGAAAGGAGATGATGTCTGGATCAGAACGACATGTTTCTAGACGGAGAGATTCGACTCTGTCCAAAAAAGAGCAGCTTCTGATTGATAAGATCAGGAACTACTATGAAAATGCTGAGCAGAACGATGTAGGTTTCAGCCTAAAGCGAAGAGAGAGTCTGACCTACATCCCCAGTGGGTTAGTGCGCACTTCTGTTAGCCGCTTCAACAAAATCCCTCACGCTGCCCGGCCTAAACTTCCAAACACAGAAACATCGTTAGTGACCTCATCACCAGCAAGTTCTGACATCATAACAAAACCTGCTGATCTCAGAGATCTGTTCAGAACAGAGGTCGATGGCTCTGTAAGTCACAAATCAGAAGAGGTTCCAGAGGAATGTTTCCGTTCATCAGCTGAGATGATTAAGGTTTGGCAGGAAATGGAGAAAGAGGTCACGAGCTCGCTGAGAGAAAATCAGTACAGAGATTTTCCACGATTCAGAGGAACTCGTTCAGGTTCCCAAAGTAGAAGAAGAGAAGGTGAAGTTGGAGAACTGTTGGCTGCTGAAGATCTCAGCACTATTACAGAGGAATCCCCAGTCAAGGTGGAACACTGCGATACCTGTTATACCTTAATATCATACAGCAGAAGTGTGTGTGTTATTCTTTTTTTAAAAACTTTTCTGGATTAGTTGGACAAAATATTAAAAACTATATAATTATTTTGTCTTAATTAAGGGTAAAGAAGATGAAAGGGAAAAAGAGTCAACAAAAAATGCAGTCTCAAGTCTGACAAAGAAGTTTAGCCAGCAACTGCAGAGCGGAGAAACGAGTAATCAGTGCATGAGACGAGCCTCCGAGACGACCATGAACACCATGAATAAAATACATATACCATCCAACACAGACGAAGAGACCAAAAAATGCCTCAAAGGTGAGAGTTTCAAAGAAAAACATAATGTAATCGATTATTGATAGAACATAATTATATTGACAGGACGAGGCTGTCGTGGACACGTGTGAAGATTATTTGAGGAAAAATCAAATGCAGAAGTATGTAATCATGAGCATTGTTTATGAAGTGACCTGGTCACTGTGAACTCTGGTGAAGACCTGGTATTAGATCACACAGTAGTGTTCTAATTACATGGAAAACTATCATAAATATTTTAGGGAAAACAGGAAAAATAACTTACAATAACCTAGTTCCATAAGTATAAACACCCCTAAAATAAAACTTTGTTGAAGCAGATTTTAATTCCTTTTTTCCCCCATTTTAAGTCTTTTAGAGTAAAGAGTCTAACAGAGTGGAATATCTTAATTTTCTTCTCTTTCACACAAACATTCAGATTCTTCAGACTTTAAGAGTGTTTTCTGTGTCCCGTCTGCTTCAGTTAAGTACCTTATAGATCATTAGTGTGATTTTAGGTCAGGGCTCTGGATAGGTCATTCAAAAACACTGTACATGTGGATGTGAGCTTTGGGTCATTGTCATTTGGGTCTGTTCAGCAAGATAAATACACAAAGGAAACATTACTGGTGGTCATTTAAAGAATACTTAAAACAGAAGAATATAAACTAGCCGTTATTACTGACAGAAAAAACAGGTTCTGTGTTTGGACCACACATTCTAATCACTGAGGAATTTAATGAGATCTGTCTTAAACCTTCTAATGTTTTATATGTACAACCTGGGAAATGAGCAAATATGAACAGAAATCAACAGAATCATTGTAATAAATGAATAATTCATTATCATTGCATTATATGAAGAACTGAATACCATTACCAGTCTCATTACAGTGGCTTCAAAAGAGTACTTACATGTGAGTTTTTATCACATAAAAAGTTAACACCACACTGTAAGGCAGCTGCTTCTACCAGGAAGAGCCAGAGAACTTTGAAGACAGTAAAAGATGAGTTCGACTCCTAGTGATGATCTAATAACTACACCCTGTGTTTTAATTTCATTTTCCAGGAAAGCCAGACCTGGCACTGTCACTGACAGCATGTGTCCAGACAACACAAGACGTACAACAGACACACACTTCCTCCTCCAGTGATATGACAGGTTTATCTCCAGAACCTTCACACTCAAAAAGCCCCATACCATTTGAGGGTTTTAACTGGCCGAATGTAAGCAAGCTGCGCTCCATATACACATCTCTGGAGTGCACTCCTCTCATATCGCCTGCTTCTGGTACAGGTACGCTCAGTCCAGACTGTGAAATAGATTACAAAATATCTCGGATTCACCGAGCCGGCTCTCTGGATCAGAAATCAGTCAGCTTCGGCCGAACTAATTTACAGAACAGAAAGGTGAAAAGCGATTACTGCGTCTCAGCACAGACAACATTACACAACAACAGGACCATTGCTGTACTGGAAAAAGTCAAGACACCAGTAAATCCCAGCCAGTTACAAAATACTGTCCAGATTCTCTCCCCAACGTCTCGAGAGAAAACATCCCTGCTGTCTGTGGCTGAAAACTGCCGACTGTATGAGGATCTGGATGAGGCAGCGTTCAGAATAAAACCAGAGACCAGAAACAAAGACAACAAAACTGATGAACACTGCAATGCCACACAGCAGAGTGTCGTCAAAAACCTCCGTGAAAAATTTCTTAATCTTAGTTAAGTGAAGAGTAAATTATGTATATTCATGTACAGCCATTGATGAAGTGCACTGGGTAGGGAGGATGAAGGTGTTTGGGATACAGCCCTAGCAATTACTTATATAAATATAACACGTAATCCAGACCAGTGACAGATAAACCAAAATAAAGTGCAGCACTGCATGCTCAAGTCTCTGGAACAGCTTCAGTTCACTTACTGAAACTTTTTACTGGATCGATGGCAATTTTTTTTCTAAAAATGAATCTTCTATTCTATCTAAAAAGACCCTAACCCAGGATTTTGTTTCAGCTAAATAGAAGGTAGGGCTGTGCAATTAATTGTAATCTCAAAACAGTCATGATTTTGAGCACATGCGATTTCTAAAACGTGTAAGGCTGCGATTTTATTTATTAATTTATTTATATTTTGATTCAGAATACTGCAACGTTTTTGTGGGCATGTTTAAGATGTTAACCAATCAGAACTTGCGCACCACGCAAATTACGACGAAGCTGAGTGGGAGAACAGAATAGGCGAACGGGAGGAAAGAACATGGATGCAGGTCAGAATAAAAATTATTTGTTGCCAAAGAGAAATTCAACATTAATCGTTTGGGAGTATTTTGGATTCAGGTGAGAGGAGGTGTCACAGAGCAAGGTCATGTGCAAGACTTGTGAAATGATTATTGCAACGAAACGGAGCAATACTACAAAACGCTTAAAACAGCGCCATAAAAAAACTGATCATTGCATGTCAACAAACATCAAAGCCAGCCTGAACCGACTGAACAAGTATCCATCGTTCAAGCATTTGCAAGTGTCATGCCTTATGAGAGAGGATCAATTCGGCACAAAGAAATTACCGACGCAGTCACGTATCATATATGCAAAGACGATGATGCCTGTGCACATCGTCAGTAAAGACGGCTTACGAAGACTAATACAAACACTCGACAAAAGATACCATCTGCCATCTTGCACTCATTTCACACGAGTTGCTATTCCCGAAATATATGAGAAATGTAAGGTGGGCATTGAATACGAGCTTAAGCAGGTGAAATACTACGCCACGACCACAGATACGTGGTCCAGCAGAAAAAGCCAAAACAACTGCCAAAATCGCGATTGCAATACTCAGTAAAACAAAATCACAATATGATTATTTTGTCCATATTGCACAGCCCTAATAGGAGGCACACATAATAGATAAATAAAGACCAAGATGAAGTGATTAAGCAGAGAGGTGGGACTTCTGCTTACCTTTTTGTGGATGAGATTGAAGATCTTTTATTTGAAAACATCATTAATGTGCTGTTGTTGATGGAGGTGAAGAACACAGACTGAACACATCGCTCCGGTGTTCAGGTGGGCTGAGGTGTGGTCAGTGTGAAGCATACACAGCATGTGATGTATATAATTGTTATCTTATCAAACTGTTCATTGAGTCTTTGTACCCTGGGGATGGAGGAGGAATTATCCTGGACAAGACCACACCCATCTGGATAGAGATGTTCCATCATGAGTTAAAAGAGAAAAGCTCTACCTGAACCCTGACCCTACAACTGGTCTGCATTTGAGGGGAGAAAAAACATGACACTTGTTTAATTCTGACTTCAGTTCAATGAGATTTTCTCATTTTTCTCTTTAATACTGTAATTAAATGCTGAGAGATGGATTAATGACACTAACGTTTAACTTCAAATTAATGTAATGCATCTACTGTAACATGAGAGCTGAGATCATCAGAGATTTATAGTATAAAATTTATCAGGAATTATGTTTCTCTTTAAAGATTTGATTGTGGGTGTGAAAAATCTGTATGTATTACAATTTAAATGTCAATGTTTTATTTCCTTCTATTTTTTATTTTTATATCACCTCTTATTTTATTCTTATATATCACCAGAGCAAATCAAACTTTTCTTCCACTTTTTTTTCTTCCACTTTAACAACCATGCGCTGAAATAAATCTGATTAATAGTAATTTAATGTTCCTTTATAGAATTTCATTAAAATTCCGTGTTGATTTTACCTTAATTGTAAATGTTAAATATGTATTTAATTCTCTTATAGAAAAGCAGTAAGTAAACCTTAAAAAAGTTTGTTTCCTTTATATTATGATTTTCTTTCATCACTATATAATAATTTATCTGATATTTATTAAGATCTTGAAGATGATTATTTGGTTTATGTACAACTTTTTATTAAAAATACAAGATAAATAAGTGTCTGTTCTGTATTTGTTGCTGATCTGGGGTAAAATACAGTGTCCAGCAGTAAGGGTCATCAGTCTACACAAGCTCTTCAGGTTTGGATTCTGATACCAGACTTTTAATTCTTTATCCATGGTCAGTTATCAGGTGAGGCTACTGCTGAAAGCACAATACATAGTTTAGATACAGTATTAGTTTTGAGTAAAGAAGTAAAATGAAATAACTTTCTTTTCAGGAACTCGGTGGCATAGTCGCAAAGCCAAGGTTAACGCTAAGGCTTGCCCATCCTCTCTGCTTTACATGTCCAACAGGTTTGCTCTCCTCAGTGAAGAACCCGCTGAGAAACCTGAAAGAGCGCTGGTTATAGGAGACTATCTTAAGGCATGTGAAATTAGCTAGGCCTTTAGGGGGTCCAGAAGCACAGGTCAGGTGTATCCCAAGAGCCAGGGCGCCGGACATAGCAGGTATTCTTAGGGTCCTAGGCAAGCATTAGTTGTCAAAGATAATCTTCCATGTAAGAGCTAATGATATACGCCTTCGTCAGGCTGAGGTTACTAAGTAATATTGTAGAGGTCAGTAAATTAGCGAAGACGATGTCTGATGCTCTGGCCCCATCCCAATGCAATGTGGCGATGTAGCTTACAGCAGGTTATGGTCACAGAACTGTTGGATGTCCGGGGGGTGCTCCGAAAACAATGTGAGCTTCAAAGATAATTGGAGCTCGTTTGAGGGCAAGGCTGGCCTGTTAGGATGGGACGGTGTCCATCCCACTCGGGAAGGTGCTGCTCTCATTTCTTGCAGCATAGCACATAGTCTTAGAGGAGATCTAGTTAATCGGTGACAATCCAGAGCCAGGGCCAGGGAGCAGACAAGCAGGCTAATCCCACCGTCTGCTAGCTGCAATGAGTTGTCACCCAGGGTTCATAACATTGAGACTGTGTCTGTTCCTCGAGCTAAACAAAAATATTTTTACCATCAGAAAATTTGTTTTAGTAACCTGATTAACATAAAACTAGATCATAGTGAATGCACAGCCAGCACCTTTGATCTGAAGCTAGGACTGTTAAATATAAGATCTCTTTCATCTAAAGCACTTATTATTAATGAACTGATTACTGATCAGGAGTTTAGTGTTTAACAGAAACATGGATTAAACCAAACGAGTATGTAGCATTAAATGAAGCTTGTGCGCCTAGTTAGAGTTGTGTACATCAACCACGTCTAACAGGCAGGGGAGGAGGTGTCGCAGTTATTCATGATGATAAGTGTTACGGGTAGCAGGGCTGAGGGTGAACCACTAGGGGGCCCTCAGTAGGGGTTGTCATGTCGTCTGTTTATGTTTATGTTTTGGCCATGTGTGTTAGTTAAGCCCTGCCCTGTCCTATTGTGTGTTGATTGATGTTTCACCTGTTCCTAATGTTTCCTGATTATGTTTCCTATTTATAGTCCTGTCTTTGTCTGCTTTAGTTGCTAGTCCTCGTTTGTATTTAGGCCAGTGTGGTGTCGCGGTTTTCTGTTATGTTCATGTCTCGTGTTTCATGTTAATAAACCCCTTTTATGTTTCACGGAAGCTTCGCGTTGGGTCTGTTATATCCAGCCCGACACCGCCGGCCGTAACAGAAGGACTAGCCCAAACCGAACAGATCCAGCGCGAAGCTTCAGCGAGAAGGGTAGTTTTTTTTTTGTTTCCGGGTTTTATTGTTTTGCTTGGTTTTTCGTTTTGCGCTCCGGTTCGGAGTGGTGTTTTTTGGGGTTTTTTTTTGTTGATTCCGCCCCTCTCTCCGCCCGTGGTTAGGGAAAGGAGGAGGGATTTCGGCAGAAAAATTTACATTTTTGGAGAATTTGATTTTTCTCGTTTCGTCCATGTTCCGTGGGGGGCGTCGCCTCACGATGTAGCTTCCGTGAGGGGCGTGCCCCCATTTTTAGAGTTCCGTCCATGTTCCCGTGGGGGGCGTCGCCTCACGATGTAGCTTCCGTGAGGGGCGTGCCCCCATTTTTATCCAGTGAAAGAGTTCCGGCCAAGGACCGGAGTTTCAAGTTTTTGTTTCCGGCTCTCGCTCTGCTTAGGTTCCGGTGGGGGGCGTCACCCCACGATGTAGCTTCCGTGGGGGGCGTTGCCCCAATGCTCGCCAGCAGAGGAGAGTTCCGGCCAGGGCCCCGGACCTTGAATTTTTTTTTATTGTTTTGGGTTGCTCTGACTCTCGCTCCGCCCATGTTCCTGTGGGGGGCGTCGCCCCATGATGTAGCTTCCGTGGGGGCGCTGCCCCACCTGTTGTCAGCGGAGGAGAGTACCAGCTGCACCTTGCTCCCACCCTCCCGCCCCTTGGGGAGTTCCAGACCCCAGCGAGACGGACATCGTCGCCACGGAGCCGTCGTTCGTCGGTGGACGTCGCTCGGTGCGAGTGCTCGGCGGTGGACGTCGCTCGGTGCTGCAGCTCGGCGGTGGACGTCGCTTGGCCCTGCTGCTCGGCTGTGGACGTCACTCGGCTCTGCGGCTCGGCTGTGGACGTCGTTCGGCGCCTCCGCTCGGTTGTGGACGTCGCGTCGGACCCTTTGGCCTTGCCGTCGGGTCCTTTGCTCCCCCCACTTGTCTCGCTCCGGCTTCTCACTCCCCCCACGTGCCTTGCCTTGATCCTCGTTCCCCCCACTTGCCTCGCCTTGGTCCTCGCTTCCCCCCACTCGCCTTGCTTTTGCTTCTCGCTCCCCCCCCAAGTGCCTCGCCCTGCTCCTCGCTCCCCCCACCGGCCTCTCTACGTTCCTAGCTCCTCCCCAGGACCCATCGCTGGACCGGACTTTTTGGGAGGGGCTAGGGTTTGGCGCGTCGGGAGCCGCGCCTTTGAGAGGGGGGAGATGTTACGGGTAGCAGGGCTGAGGGTGAACCACTAGGGGGCCCTCAGTAGGGGTTGTCATGTCGTCTGTTTATGTTTATGTTTTGGCCATGTGTGTTAGTTAAGCCCTGCCCTGTCCTATTGTGTGTTGATTGATGTTTCACCTGTTCCTAATGTTTCCTGATTATGTTTCCTATTTATAGTCCTGTCTTTGTCTGCTTTAGTTGCTAGTCCTCGTTTGTATTTAGGCCAGTGTGGTGTCGCGGTTTTCTGTTATGTTCATGTCTCGTGTTTCATGTTAATAAACCCCTTTTATGTTTCACGGAAGCTTCGCGTTGGGTCTGTTATATCCAGCCCGACACCGCCGGTCGTAACAATAAGCTAGGCACAACACAAAAACCCGGACATCAATTTAACACATTTGAAGTTCTTTATACTAACTTAACTTATGTAGCCACAAACAATAAGCAGAACAGCAGTTGTATCCATCTTAGATTCAGTAGGTGTTAATCAAAATGTAATAGGACCCACTCATAACACCACATGACTGTATGGGAATCTGTCAACCTGTTTTACTTTGTTCTGATCATTCTTTTGTGGAACTGACGATACAGGCAGGTTAATCATATCTTTTTCAATTATTATTTGCATGTCTGCATGTTGTTTTGTGACTTTTGTGACTTCGACTGTTTGTATTGATTTGCGTCTCTTCTCCCTTTGCTCTTTATGACTGATCTGTGATTGAGTTCCTAAAACCTGGGTGTTTTTATTGTCAGTCTTACCTTCCTCCTCATTATTTGTTTGCCGTCCAGATTGCATCACTGGTCTAGGCAGAGGTGAGAAAGGTTCGCTAAAAACAGAGCCAAGAGGTAAAAGCATGAGTGGGTTTTCCATCAGCATAGACCTAAGTGTTTGTACTGAGCTTTCAGTAAACTTTTTCCTGTATCTGGTCTTACTCCAGATTATTGCTTGGTTAAAAGCCTCAACATTAAAATCCTGTATTTCATCTAAAACCAATACAATGACCTCGTCGTAATGCTGTTTTAAAATTGCAATGTTTTGATCCATCCACCATGCTGTATTCTGTCTCACTTCAGTCAAAGTAGATTGGTTTGGAGAAGAGGATTTAATGAAAGCTGTGAGTTCTATGACCTGTTTGAACATACCTGGTGGGTAGGGATTAGCTGGTGTTCTGGCCTCTAAAATTTCTGAATGGTGTATGGCCTGTAACAGTTTAAAACGCTTCTTAGTTAAAACCAGGTCCACCAGATTACTTTTGGTACGGTTTTGACCTAGGTTAAAACTTATATCATTCAGTTTCCTGTTGGGTTCTGGGTCAGCCAGGGCCGCAAACCTGTTGTACAGAGCAGCCATGAAATTACCCCAAGCTCACCTTCTGAATAAAGAAGCATATGCAAAAAAGATCAATAAGGCCAGAAAATCTTAGTTACTTATTTAAACTGAAATAAAATCTTAAAACTAACAAAATACAAGCCAGGACATAAAACCACATTAAAATCAGAAATCTGGTTGAGGGAGTGCAAGTGATTGCTGCCCCTTAGTGGATGTTCAGAATTTTCCTTACGTTCTTAAAACAAACCACTTAAATTTAATTCTTTAAAGAAAGTGGACAAGGCCGCATACACTCCCTTAAGTGTCCGGTTGGTGATCTGAGCAAGCCATGTAAACATTCGAGAGGGTGGAAGGAAATTTTCCTTTTTTCCGGTTATTACCTTTTCATTCAGTGTGCACACTCTTTAGGCCTAAGCTTCAGAAGAAGGTAAAACTCACTCCCTTGTGTTCTCCTTAAGGTCGCATGATGTTCACAGGCAGTGGTAATCCTTTGGATCCCATTTTGTGTAAGGTAAAATAAAATACAACAAAATGAATCCAATAAAGAAATTAAAAAGTTTTAAAAAATATTAATAAAAAAGTCTTATTCATTAGTTTAAAAAAATGTTAAATAAGACCAGCTAAAAGTATAAGTTAAAAGAAGGCAGGATAATAGACTAAATAAAAGGTTTTGCCATAGTTTGGCTTCATCAGGGGTTCAGTATGTTTGGACAAACAGGTTTTTTTAAAGAACAGATGCCTTATGGGTAGGCCTTGTGGGCGCTGCTGATGTCCTTAAAGGGATTCTGATTGGATCTGTGTGGCCTTTCACCTTTCTCCCAGCATCCTTCAGTTTATAGTTTTTAGGCCTATCTTCTCCCATCACCCACTGGGAGTTCTAAAGCTTTTTCCCATTCTTTATTTTGTTCCAAACAAACCGAAAAGAAAAGGAAAAAATAGAGAAAGAGGGAAATGAAAGAAGAATAGTTAGTTCTTTAAAAATAATATAAATATCAAAAAATAGGGGTTTATTCTGAAGGAGTCGGGCTCAGGCAGGATTAGGTTAGGGGATATTCATCTCCATTCCCAATAGAGTGGAGGAAACACAGGCACAGGCTCCAAGTTCATTTGGTCTGTTGAATAAAACATTTAGTGTTTTATGTATCCCTGATTGAAAATAAAAAGAATGAAGAAAAAAATTATGATGAGAAAAGTAAGATAATTAAAACAATTAATTAAAAAATATTTTCTACCCATTAAAATGGTATGTTTTTGGGTTTGAAGATCTGTTTCATGTTTTATTATTATTATTTTCATGTTTTGTACAAAATAAAATATATTCCCTCCCACTTTAATTCTGTTAAAAACTAAAATAGTTAATTATTTATTTTTCATTATTTTTTATTTTTTAGTTCTTTTTTTATTTTTTTTATTTTTTATTTCAGACACATACATTCATATACATCCCCATATATACAACCCCTGTTTAGGGTTAGAAAATGTTAAGGAAATAAATACTAAGAATTAGGGTTAGAAATGAAATCAAACAATTGGTGTTAAGGTTAGGAACAGGTTAGGGGTTAGGGTTACAAAAAGGGGTAGGGCTAGGGGTTGGGGTTATGGTTAGGGTTGAAGTTCAGGGTTAGGTTAGGGGAAAATCCGTAACACCAGAACATGTCCGATCCCCCACCCAGGGCAAAGTGGGAAAAGTGGTGGGGTTGGGATTAAGTTTAGGGATTGGGTTAGGGTTAGGGATGGGGTAATGGGGTTAGGGTGGGGGTTAGTGATTAGGTTAGGGGTTATGGTTAGGGATTAGGGTTAGGGTTAAGGTTGGGGAATGGAAACGGACAAACCCAGCGTCCAAGTTATGCACTGGCCTACCTTCCAGTCACCAAGCACCGACATCTCTGTTTTGGTTATTGTGAACATGGGTACTATATCACTCTAGATTGTTCATTCAAACCCCATGGATGCATGGAACTCTATTAATTCATGCTCTTTCTGTTTGTTTCCTGGTGTTATCAGACCACCATCTATTGTACTGTAATCCCATGATTTTTAGGGATTCAATACCATGATTTATAAAATGTTGGACAATCAAAGTATGTGATTCCTTTCTATGTCTGATGTTATATCTATGTTGTCAGCCTAACCACCAAAGTATATAGATCAAATAAACACAGTTAGCCGTGTCATGTTTTAAGGCGGGTGAAACCTCGTGGATTGTTTTTGTTTTTGGATTTGTAATCCATCGTTTTGGCCTTAATTCCACGGACAGGGCAGGTTTGCTCTTTTCCTCTTCTGAGGGAAGTAACCTGCTTCAAACTAGCATGTCTTTTAAATTTTTGTTTTTGCGGTAGGCTGAAATAATTTTGTGATTGTCCAACACCCTATTTCCACTGAGGAAATGATGTTTCATCATCCTGTTGAGTTGGACACTTCCCTCAGAGAAAGTTGTGATTAGAGGGATCATTTCCCTGCTGTCAATCATTTTCTTTTCAAGAAATTTATTTCCACAATTTCTCAGAAAGGAGTGGGAGTAACCTCGTTTCTGGAGCGCACGAAAGAGATTCCTCTTGGCCTCCAGGAAATCCTCGGGTTGGGTGCATATTCTGTGAAATCTCTGTATTTGAGATTTCACAATGCCCCTGAAAGTATGTTTTGGGTGATAGCTTAATTTGTGGAGAAGTGCATGTGTGTCAGTGTCTTTAAAATAGACTCTGACATCTAACTTGCCTGTCTCCACAAACCCTTTTCCCTTATAGGTTACTGTGTCCAAAAAATTGACACCCCCTTTGTCCAAAGTTTATTTGATTTTTATGGAGCGGTGGAAACTGTTAAGGTGGTCTGCAAACTGTTTGAATTGTCCAAACACCCCAAATGTCATCAAGGAACCTATAATAGCTTAAGGGTTTGGTCTCCCAGGCTGCCAGTGCTCCTTCCTCCTATCTTGCCATAAATATGTTATGTTGGCATAGGAGGGGGCAAACTTTTTGCCCATGGCTGTGCCCTTGACCTGGCGGTAATGCTTAGAGTTAAACTCAAAATCATTTTTTGTGAGGTTAATCTCTAGCAATTTCAAAATAGCTTCTTCAGGTCTGTTCTGATCAGGGAATCTGGCAAACCACTCTCTGACAGCTTCCATTCCAGCTGGTGTTTCAATGTTTGTATATAAACTATCTATATCGATAGTGAATAGGAAGCAGTCAGGAGGGAGAGATAGATCTTTTATTTTTCCAATAAAATCATAGGTATCCCTGATATAACTGGGGTGTCTGGTACTGATAGGATTGAGGAAGTGTTCAACGTACTCTGCTGTGGCTTGTGTTTCACTGCCACAGTCAGAGACGATGGGGCGGCCCGGTGGCATGTCAAAAGGAATGCTCCAGGTATGTGGTTCCTTATGAATTTTAGGGAGGAGGTAGAAGTACCTGGGACGTGGATCGTTGGGACCCATCAGGTAAGTCTCTTGTTTTTTATTTATATGACCCTCCTCCCTCAATTTGGTGAGTATGCCCCATACGATAGGAACCGTATTGAGGAAAATAGGCTCTGAGAGTTTTTTATAATATTCCTCTTGGTTCAGTTGTCGTTCCGCCTCTTTTATATATGCTCTACGATCCATTATTACTGCGGCGCTGCCTTTATCGGCCGGCTTGATGACAATGGATTTGTTGTCTCGTAATTGTTGTAAGGCCTGTCTCTCATCCCATCCCAGATTAGGAAATTCCCTGTCATTCCAGGGTATGTTCCTGATCGCATATTTATCCGCCCGAATTATCTGTCGGATAGTGTTAGGGACTTGAGATAATTTGGGGGTCCAAGTGGACTTCCCAGTGAATGGAGGGATTTCTGTTTCCTTATTATATCTATAAATGGCCGCTAATAGCAGTCTTCTATGATATTGCTGTGTATCTGTGATCAGTTCTTTTTTTCTATTTAAATTTAATCCGGGAGTTGGGATGAAAGAGAGACCTTTATTTAATAGGTTTGATTGCCCCCTTGTGGGTATGAGGTGTTTAGACAGGTTAATCACCTCATTCCCCTTTGAAATCCCAATTTTGGGTTTACAGGGCTACAAAGTTTAAGTGCTCGGCCCAATGTTGGAGCATGGCCTGAGCACAGTCTGTTGACCAGTGAATTTGATCCCCACCCACCGAAAATTGTGTACTGGGCAATAATGGCAGGTGAGGTATGTCCCTCCGGATATGATTATTGAGGCTATCCAGGATCGTTTGTTCCTCTGCCCTTAATGCCCTGGAAAAGTTAATGAGCGGGATCTTGATGGCGGCGTTGGGAAATGTATCTCTCGCCGCCATCAGGGCCCGCTGCATTTCCTTAATTGTTGTCAATCTGAGTTTTTGGCACCGGTGATTTATCCCAAAAGATAAAATCACTTGTTCTACGGTCACGTGAACCTGTGCATTTTTGATCAAATTCTCAGCGTGTCTAAATGTGGCACCCGGGTAACTGTCAATCTGAACATCAGCAAATGGGTGAGATTTAATTCTACCCACATTGGAGTCACCCAGGATGCAATATTTTTCATGTATGCTGAGACCCCATTGAACTAATTTTCTAGTTGTATGGGGGTGTCTGATGGGTTTGTGACCTTTTGGTGACCCAGACGGTGTGCTGGTGAGCACATCAGACTGATCCAGAAGGGATTCGGGTAAGAGGCATCCACTCACTTAAATCCCCATGGATAGACACGGAGTATCCATTAGTGAGAGGGTTTCTGCCTCCCCAGATTTGTCCTCAAAACTGACCAGAGGATCTGGATCAGAATCACCCTCAGCAAAAGAAGTCTCCCGGATTGCATGTACCTGCGCCACTGTCGAGGAGGACTCCCTTTGTTCATCAACCTTTGGGAGTGCCCTCTCATGTGATTTGGGAACCGGGGCATGTGAAACTGTTTTTTGAGTTCCCTGTTCAGGTTGGATTTCAAGGAGTTTCGGGTGTTGATCTGATTGTGCGACTGCTGGGTTTTTGGGTGAAGAGACTTGCACAGTGGTCCGCCTTATAGGTCAGGGGATCCTCTGTGGAAGTACAATAGGAAGAGGGGAGATTGAAGGGGGGGCGATCTCTCCCGAGTCACAGCAGGCGGTGAAGAGGGCTCTGTAGCCCTTGACAGGAGGGGGAAAATCTTCCTCTGTAATCACAGAAGTGGCTCTTTCAGCCTCTGTGTCCTTCTCCACCCCTCTATCACTCTGCCCCAAGGACAGTAGGAGCGCCTCAACTTTTTTTATTGGCTCCTGCATGTGTTTCTTGGGGTATCTTTTTCTGTACCATTTTGCTGCGACTCTTAGGGTCGTGTCCCAATCCCTAATCAATGCCTCCTGCAGAGTCTTACTCTCTTTTTCAGTCAATTGAATGTAGTGATCCTGCAGGATAAGGCGTGTAGTATATGCCCAATTCTTGGCATTTCCTTCCAAGAGGGCTTTTGTTTCCGGTGTCACATTAGCCGGTTTAACTACATCGCCGAGAAAGTGTGTGAGCCTCAAAAAAGTGGGAGGTTCCACCTCCGTGTGTACAGAGACCTTTTCCAAATGGTGGAAAGATCTCAATAATTCAAATAATCTTTTAACTAAGGCTCTGAATTTCTCAATTTTTGGGCATCTTCAATTTGTTTGTTATTTTGACCCCTCTTGTTCTTTTTGGATTGTTTTTTCTTTTGTTTACCCTGTTTTTGTTTGAGTTTTTTATCTTTTGAACGGTCCTGTTTGCCACTGGTAGAACGTGGCTGTCGTGGAGGGTGTCTCCAGTAGAGGTCATCCTCGCTCCATCTAGGAGCATGACTCTGGTAATGCTGGATGAATCTAGGGTAAAGTTCAGTGCTCCTATAACCACTTCTTTTTTGGGGATTTTTATATCCCCAATGTCTAGGGTTATATTCATAGCATCAGGGTGGGGATATCTGTCCCCCCACCTCCAATCATTGGGTTGTGGGTAATATCTCCCCCGCCCTGGATAGAATGGATGGTAATAAGACATATTATGTTTTATGTATACAGTAATGGATGAAAGGCAAGTCTGTTGCTGCAACGTTTCAGCTCTAACAAGCCTTCATCAGGCATAGACTTGCCAAAAATAATTAATTAATTTATTTACTATTTTAAACAAGTAAACAAATCTTAAAATAAAATTTGTTTAATTGAAAGGGAATGGGGAGAAGAAAAGAAATGAATACAGAAGAAAAAAGAAAATGTAAAATGCTAAATAAAATAATGAACTAGAGGAGGAGAAAAGTAAATCTGAGGAATATATAGGGAAATGAAAGCCCTTTTAGAGAAAGTTCAAGATGGCTATATAAGGGGAGAAAGAATTTTTTGAAGTCTTTTACAAACCTTTAACCAAGATTGAACCCAACTTATCTCCTAAAAGGACTCTATAATCAGCAATAGCTCAACAATGTTGCTCCTATGGCTCTCTGACTCAAGATGAGGGACTGCCTGCATGTGTGTTTACACAGACAAGCTAGGCTCCGCCCCCAATGATCTGCTGTTTTTTCCAGAGAGGCACACAAAGGGGAGTTTTTTCTTTTTCCTTTCCTCAGAAAATCCCCTTGTTTTTCTAATGTGGAGCTTATTTTTAATATTTAATATTTTCCTCAATAGTTATTCTGCCTTCCTCTAGTGATTTTCTTATGTAGTCTTCTTGTATTCAAATTAATGTAAAAAATATTAATAATAATAATAATAATTCTATTTCCTGTTTTTCCCTTTTTTTAGGTAGTGTTCATTTGGATTATTACAGGATTCAGGTAAGTATTCCCAGGTAAGTATAATATAATTGTTTTTTTCAGGTAGTATTTTTGAATTAATTACAGGATTCAGGTAGGTTTTTCAGGTAAGTGTAATAACAACACCAATTTGTTTCCCTGTGTATTAAATCATCCTGTTTAAATGTCAGTTATTTGTTCTTTTTCAGGTTCCATGGACAATGCAGAGATGCCAATTAGCTCAGTTAATGGGGGTGGCACTGGCTAGGTTAGGTTAGGGGAAAAGCCGTAACGCCAGAACATGTCCGATCCCCCACCCAAGGCAAAGTGGGAAAAGTGGTGGGGTTGGGGTTAGGGATTAGGTTAGGGGAAAAGAGCACCGCTCTGGGAATGACCCAGAAACCGCGTTGTGCACAGGCCAGCCACTCAGGCATCATTTTCAGTCACCCCCATCATGACGTTAGAAAAAATATCGCCTATTTAGGTTTAAAGACTAGAAATCATGTTTTAGGGTAGACTGGGGTAAAGTCCCTTCCTGAGCCCTAATACCCAGATTAGGGTTAAGATTAAAGTTAGGGCTTGGGATTTAGGGTTCGGGGTCATTTTAAATTAGAGTTCCGACTGCCTAGGACGCCTATGGTTATGTTTAGGGTTAAAGTTTAGGTTTAGGGTTCTAAAAATTAGGATTTGAACTAACGGTTATGTTTAGGGTTGGGGTTAGGTTTAGGGTTAAAAATTAGGTTTAGGGTTCTAACTAACGGTTATGTTTAGGCTTGGGGTTAATTTTTAGGGTTAAAACTAACGGTTATGTGTAGGGTTGGGGTTGGAGTTAGTGTTAAAAATTAGGTCTAGGGTTCTAACTGACGGTTATGTTTAGGGTTGGGGTTAGGTTTAGGTCTAAAATGACGGTTATGTTTAGGGTTCAGGGATGGATAACGCACTGAATCCTATTTAGGGCTAAGGGTCGAGGCTAAGATTAAAATCACCTTTAGCCCAACGAAATCCTAGATTGTGAGACACGTCCTCAGTAGTAAACCACAGAATTCCAGGTTGTTTCACCCTTCATTACTATACACCCTCATCTGTGGCGGCCAGCCATAGGTTGATCCCCTAGGTAGATATGGCCACATCATAAGCTCGATAATGTTCCAGGTACCATGCAGCCAGTTTTTTGACAATGAAAGTAAGACTTGTGAAGAACAATCATGTGAACTATTTCACAAAACTCTGGAAGTCCTGCCAGCGACCCATGGGCTACCACCATTCCAATGTTGTAGTTGAAGCTGTTGTAGGTGACATTTTTTGCAAGGTTCACACTGATGATTTCTGGGTGCTTCTGTTTCACTGCCAGTGCAATATCTTGATTAATGACATCAATGTGAAGTGTTGAAACATCTGTAACCTCCAAAATGGGCTTAGCAAGTTGACACATGAGCAGACTGTGTGCAGTCTGAAATTGGTGCCTTTGAGCTAAAGAATACAATACATTTTTGTAACAGTTTGTGTGACGGACTACTCTTTTGAAGAAGCTGTGTTTTGCTTCAAATCTCATAGTCCACAGTTCAACAAGCGGGCCAAACTGACATGTCAACTGTGGATAGTGTTCCAAATAATGATGTTTGAGTATAATTCTTTGATGGGGAAAACTTCTTGGAATACTGTCCTGTGTTCAGATATCTTGAAATCAAGATAAGCAACAGATTCGTCAGTGTGATAAGGTGCTACAACAAGTTCAACAATGTCCTTTAGTTCACAGAGGATTTGCCATGCTGGTTCATTAGGAGGAACTCTGCATTCGATCAAGAGAGGAAGAAATCTCAAACTCCAGTTCTCATGTGCATCAGTCCACTTGAATGGAAATGCTATTATTGCTTCATTTAAATCAGCTAATGTAAAAAAAAAAATTGGAAATTAACACATTAAGACAAAGGGCAATTTCAACAGGGATAATCCCTTCAAAGAGATCATGAACTATATCTAGGGGGAAACCCTGAGTTTCATTAAAATATGGCAGATTTTGAGACAGCACACATTTCTTTTTCATACCAAAATGACTGGCCAATGAATTTTCTTCAATAGCTTTGAGATGGCCAGTATGAATTTCCTTGCTCCTAAGACAGAAAGCTCCTGAATTGTTCTTTTGTTTGAATATCTATATTTTCTGCTGTGCAAAATTGACAGACATATTTTCCTGAGAAATTTTCCACGAAACCTGCAATACTGTGGGCCCCAAGATTGTCTGCAATTACACAATGAACTAAGCCTTTCACTGTTTTCCCCAACTTAGCAATAAACTCTCCATGCTGTTCCAATGTTATAAGATCATCTATCAAGGGCTTCACACTGTCATAACCATAGCATTTAACATCATCACTATGAATAAGGGCAGCCAAATATATAGATGACAGAGAGGAGTGATAACTGGCAGGTAAATTCCCCAATGTTCAATACACACCAAAGACTGTTTTTTCGTTGAGGTACAAAGGGGATTACAAATTAGTCAAACTCTTGTAAAAGCTCATCAACAGCTACACTGGGAACAAGAAAAATGTGTTCTAGCTTCAATAAAAGTGAGGCAACTTCGAGCTCAATATTGCATGACAAGTCATTTGAATTCTGAACATCAAAACTAGAATCAGTCACATTCTCTGTACTTAAATCATCATCTAATGGCTCAGTACCAACACTCTCAACCTGGACACTGTCAGAATAACGATTTTCAGTGGGAAGATCTAAGCTTGACCCCTGTTTCTCATGTATTCCAGGCTTTAAATTGTTCACCAGAAAATCCTTATGTTTCTTACTTCTATGAGTCTGAAATGAACCATAAATGTTTGTTTTATATGAACATCCTTGAAACACACAATCAACAGTCTCGTTGTTTTTGAGATGCTGTCCTATGTGTTCAAAATATTTTTTTTAGAGTGGACAGTTGATTGTAATGTCACAAGAGGCATTTATATGTGGTCAGTTCATTCTGTTGGTCATGACATTTTGATACATGAGTCAGAAGTTCATTCCAAGTCTTGCAAGTGCATGGACAGTTCAAATAGATGCATGGATAGGAATGGTGACGTCCATAATGTCTGTGTTCAAGCTTATAATGTTTGAGAAGCTCAGATCTTTGCAAAACTGAGGTACCACAGTCTTTGCATTTCCACATTTATGGGAAGACTAGGAAAGAAAAAAAAGACCTGCTTTACCAATTAGCACTTAATACAAATCACAAAAGGCACCACTGTAAACTGTATCAATTATATTTTTTTCCAGTCTTCAATAAAATTAGAATTTGCTGGGGAAAAAATCTAAGGACAGGCACTGTAGTAAGGACGAGTATACATTTAATTTTAGAATTAAAAGTCAAAAACTACTAAACAGGAAAAAGCCCATGGCTGACTCATTTAACTGGCTAGTTAATGAAAAGAAATTTAATCTGCAACCATTTTGATAATTAATTGTATCAGTCACTTCCAGATAAACTTTGAAACAAAAGTTTTAAATGTAAATTTCGATAAGGAGAATAATCGTTATTTACAGCCACACCTCTGGAACTGACTCATGATGGAAGCCACCATTGCAGGTTTGATTTTTTTATCCATAAAACATCTGAAATCATGCTGTCTTGAAAATCTGCACATCCTATAATAACAAAAGTTGCCCACAAAAGTCTGTAAAGTGCACTTGACAATGAAACAACTATATGTAGGACACACAAAACAGAATAAAAGTTGCTTTCGGCTGCTCCCTGTTCGGGGTCGCCACAGCGGACCAACTGGTCCGCACAACAACTTGGCAACATTTTACACCAGATGCCCTTCCTGACGCAATCCTCCCATTTTTCTGGGCTTGGGACCGGCACTGCATCCAGTGGCTGGGAATCGAACCTGGGCCTTCCACGTGATAGGCGAGCCACTGAGCCACCAATGCCCCCTACACACAAAACAGAATAATGAATGTAATCTAGGTTTTTTTGGGCGGCTGTAGCTCAGAAGGTAGAATGGTTGTCCACCAATCCCAGGCTCAGTGGTTTGATCCCTGGCTCCTCCATCGTACACTACCAGTCAAAAGTTTGTACACTCCTTCTTTGTTTTTTCTTTATTTTTATTATTTTCAACATTGTACTGTATATTTAATGCAACTGGAGCTTATACAAAATGTTCCCTTTAGTCAAAGTTAGGGTTTCTTAAAAAATTAAAGTAATGTGAACTTAAATTGCCTTTATATCTCCATACTTTAATAAACTGTCAAATTCAACCGAAATTAATGAGTGTACTTTCATACTTGACTCTTTGTGGTTAGGTCTAAAATGTATACATATGTTCATTTGTGTGCACTGAGGAACTTACCAAATTCTGTAGTATGTGTAAAATAGTGGACCTTTGAGAAACGCTCAAAAACCTGCAAACACAGAGGGGAATAAATATTTTATGTTCAGTTCTGCATTTCATACCGGACATAAATAATGGTCAACCTTTTGAAGCCTCTACCTGAATCTCAGTGGTCTGGGGTTTAATGGCCAACCTGTGTTTTTGTTTGTATTTTGAGATACCAACTTTGTTTTACTGTTTACTGGCTTTCAACTGAATCAGATGTGTGTTAAGTTGCTGCTAATACAATCTGAAGATTTCCTGCTGTGTCTGCTTCACACTAAAATCTTTCCACTGGTGAACCGGAGGGATGCTTTTATTGTGAAGAAGTCATAGGAAAAGCAATGTGTTTCTCTCATGATGTGTACCTAACTTGGCCAAGCTTCATTAGCAGTGCAGGTGGGCTACTGTTCTTGCTTACTGCACACACATGGCTTCACTTGCGGACGTTCACAGCATTGCTCGGCTCGGCTTAACCATTTCAGTGGGAAAAAAAATGAGCTGTGGCTGTGTAAGCTTACATAATCTTGTGCGTCTAATGTAAGATAATAATGGGAGACACAAGCTGGGGCTATGCCTGTGTAAACGCCGGCTGTACCCGGGACTGTGATGCTGCTGGTGTAACAAACAAACCTGTCACCTCTGCTGAATTATAACCGATAAATACGAGTTATAAGACATTGACAGTGTTATGTTTCTACTCGGCAACACTTACAGTAAAGTGCACTATTGTTAATTTTAGAAACTGTATCCACATACTTTGATCCTCACCTCTCTTTGGTTCTGGCTCTGTGTGTGTGTGTCTGTGTCCCTGTCCTGGGGGAGGAACGGCTCAATGCTGCTTCGAGCAAAGAGACATCCACACAGACAAGTTTAAGGACAATACAAAATTGGCCTAAAATAACTGCCCCGTTTTTCATACAAAGGAAAATAATCTTAAGCACTATTTGGACGGGACTAGTTTTCTAAAGGACATCTGAGTTACAACTGTTTTCACATGATGTCTGTGATTTTATGTACCAATTCGGACAGGACTAGGTCTCTTAGGTTATTACAGAGGTGGGAGTGTCTGTTTCGTACGATTGGCGTGGCAGAAGATCAGGTGCTCTGGATATGTGCATTGCATGTAGTCATGTGACTTAACAACAGCAGAAAACATGATATTACATATTTTAAACATATTTTGATAAACATGATAAACATATTTTCTTATTTTCATTAATTAACATTATGTAATTGAGTGGTTAATTAAAGCTGAGTTCCTTACCTGACACTGATATTGCAGTTGCCAGCCCTAACAGTTTACGATATTTGTCTCGTCTTGATTTTATTTTTGAATTTCACGGAATTGCAAAATCATCCATGGTCATTCGATAGGAATGATTGCGGGAATGGGATGCAGGAAGTACAAGTGCAGGCCAAGACGAGTAAACGTCAGTAAATGTCAGTAATCACAGACATTCGCATTTGGACGGGATTAGATTTCTCAGAGGATCACTGAGTTCGGCGAAAAACAGTAGAAAAATTGCTCTGGAATTTTTAGAGAGAAAAGTGTGAGAAAAATGCAGACTTTTTCAGATTCACACAAGATTAAAATCACACAGCACGTCTGAGAAACACGGATTTCTCAAACCTCCCCCGGTAAAACTAGTCCCGTCAGAATGGTGCTACAGCAACATTAACATTATACATTTTGCCATGTCTGTGTGGGTCGTACACGTTAGCAACTCCAGCTGGCCTTAATCATGCAGTTCCACTGCAAATAGCATGCACTCCTATAAAATTAGCATGTTTTGTACTTAGATAAGATTAACATTAATTATTACATCGTTAACCAACCGTACTTACATTTAATTAATATCAGCAGGGAACTCGGCATAACAGTCTTAGAGACTTATTAATGCATTAACTTAGTAGGTTTAATAGTCCTTAACAGAACCAGGATGGCTGAGTGGTTAAGGTGTTGGACTTAAGATCCAATGGACAGATGTCCTCGTGGGTTCAAACCCCACTCCTGGTAAAGACTATAAAACCCTACAGCTGAGGAGCAGGTTAATGTCTATGTGATAATGTTTAGAAATCCAGCACTGACTGAGAACCTTAACTAATGATTTCTAATCCCATTCTCAGTGTTTATAATGATTCATAATCCCCTCTCTCTCTGTTCATAATGATTTATAATCCCACTCTCAGTGTTAATAATCATTTCTAATCCCATTCTCAGTGTTTATAATGATTCATAATCCCACTCTCAGTGTTTATAATGATTCATAATCCCACTCTCAGTGTTTATAATGATTTATAATCCCACTCTCAGTGTTTATAATGATTTCATAATCCCACTCTCAGTGTTTATAATGATTTATAATCCCACTTTCAGTGTTTATAATGATTTATAATCCCACTCTCAGTGTTTATAATGATTTATAATCCTGTCAGCTGTTTTTGAAAATATTTTTGAGCTAGCTAGCTAACACACCTGCCAAATACATTCTACAAAGTAGTTGTTCCTAACCCACAGCATACAGTGGGGCAAAAAAGTATTTAGTCAGCCACCAATTGTGCAAGTTCTCCCACGTAAAAAGAGACAGGCCTGTAATTTTCATCATAGGTACACTTCAACTATGAGAGACAGAATGAGAAAAAAAAATCCAGAAAATCACATTGTCTGATTTTGAAAGAATTTATTTGCAAATTAGGGTGGAAAATAAGTATTTGGTCACCTACAAAAAAGCAAAATTTCTGGCTCTCACAGATCTGTAACTTCTTCTTTAAGAGCAATTATTAGAAAATGGAAGACATACAAGACCACTGATAATCTCCCTCAATCTGGGGCTCCACGCAAGATCTCACCCCGTGGGGTCAAAATGATCACAAGAACGATGAGCAAAAATCCCAGAACCACACGGGGGGACCTAGTGAATGACCTGCAGAGAGCTGGGACCAAAGTAACAAAGGCTACCATCAGTAACACACTACGCCGCCAGGGACTCAAATCCTGCAGTGTCAGACGTGTCCCCCTGCTTAAGCCAGTACATGCCCGGGGTCCGTCTGAAGTTTGCTAGAGAGCATTTGGATGATCCAGAAGAGGATTGGGAGAATGTCATATGGTCAGATGAAACCAACATTTAACTTTTTGGTAAAAACTCAACTTGTCGTGTTTGGAGGAGAAAGAATGCTGAGTTGCATCCAAAGAACACCATACCTACTGTGAAGCATGGGGGTAGAAATATCATGCTTTGGGGCTGTTTTTCTGCAAAGGGACCAGGACGACTGATCCGTGTAAAGGAAAGAATGAATGGGGCCAAGTACCGTGAGATTTTGAGTAAAAACCTCCTTCCATCAGCAAGGGCATTGAAGATGAAACATGGCTGGGTCTTTCAACATGACAATGATCCCAAACACACTGCCCGGGCAACGAAGGAGTGGCTTCGTAAGAAGCATTTCAAGGTCCTGGAGTGGCCTAGCCAATCTCCAGATCTCAACCCCATAGAAAATCTTTGGAGGGAGTTGAAAATCCGTGTTGCCCAGCGACAGCCCCAAAACATCACTGCTCTAGAGGAGATGGGCCTGCATGGAGGAATGGGCCAAACTACCAGCAACAGTGTGAAAAAAACCTTGTGGCGACTTATAGAAAACGTTTGACCTCTGTCATTGCCAACAAAGGGTATATAGTATTGAGATGAACTTTTGTTATTGACCAAATACTTATTTTCCACCATAACTTGCAAATAAATTCTTTAAAAATCAGACAATGTGATTTTCGGGATTTTTTTTTTCTCATTCTGTCTCTCCTAGTTGAAGTGTACCTATGATGAAAATTACAGGCCTCTCTCATCTTTTTAAGTGGGAGAACTTGCACAATTGGTGGCTGACTAAATATTTTTTTGCCCCACTGTACATGCATGATTTGTGTTAGCATGAAAAAGACACATTTACTCCAAACAATAATATACATTTGTCTTCTTACCTTGTGTAAATTACTTTTCTTATGCAGTACACAAAGTTCCCTTTCCAAGAGAAAGAAAAGTGTAATGGTGGCCAGCAGATTCTGGTTCAAACCGATCTGGTGCTACGTCATGAGGTCACGTGACAAGGCGACACTTTAGTTTGAAGTAGAAATGTGCTTTGAGGAAATGGATTACATGTCATTTTAACCAAAGGGAGGCGCTATTTGCTTTTATGCAAAGTAAAAAATAACAGTTTCAGATAAGAAATCCAAATTTTCTATCAGACTAATGAAGAAACATACTTTAGTTGAATGAAACAGCAGTTTTATTTTTTTCAGTGTAGGGTATATAGGTTTATTTAGTGTCCTCCATGGCACAGCTCACTCATCTCATGTTAATAGCAGATCTACACAGAGTGTAGAACGGTGAGGTTTGGTATCCTGAGCAGCTCATGTCTCAGACATGGACATGTTATTCTTCAACTGGTGTGATTCAGTGCTTAGGAAGAAATATACAGTATCCTGGTGAGATTATTCACTGAAGAAGTTTTGGGTTGTGTCATTTTTCAGGATGTCCAACCACAAGGTCATGCACTGACCACACCAGGTTTATGAATAAAAGAATCCAGCATCTATGTTGAAGGGAAATAAAAATACAGCATTAAACAAGTTTTGTTATTTAATTCTTCCAGTATATTTATTCATCTATTATACAATGATATTTTTACATTTATGGCATTTGGTAGACACCCTTATCCAGAGAGACTTACATTTTTAGGACTGATTTATACAAATTGTTCATATGGGGAATTTTACACAAGAAATTTGTAGTAAAATCAAATCGAATTTGTAGAAATGCATGCTCCTGAGTGTGTGCAAATTTACATGAGAACACATCAATTTACAGCACAATCAGTCGAGTTTCATGTCTGTTGAAGTTCCATCAAACAGCTTGCACCTCTTGACTGAAGAAGACATGTGAGATCATAACAAGCTCAGACATTCACTCAGGTCCTGCAGTAGGAGGCTATTTAGTGCAGACTGGATAAAATAGGGGTAATGGGGCCTTCTGGCAGTAGTTAGGACTCTAGCTGCTGTGTTCTGGACTAACTGGAGCTTGTTCATGCTCCTACTGGAACATCCAGACAGTAAGGCATTACAATAATCCAACCTAGAGCTAACAAAAGCATGAACTAATTTTTCTGCATCATGAAGTGACATCATATTTCTTATCTTAGCAATATTTCTGACATGAAAGAAGGCTACTCTAGTGATATTATCTACGTGAGCTTCAAACGAAAGCCCAGAGTCAATAATCACACCAAGATCTTTTACTGCTGGACGAAATGAAACAGAAAGACCATCCACAGTTCCTCTGTCATCAGAAAGCTTACTGCTAGCTGCATGTGGTCCTAATACAAGCACCTCTGTCTGTCAGAGTTAAGCAGGAGGAAGTTAGTGACCGTCCACTGTCTAATGTCCTTTATACATTCTTCAATCTTAATAAGCTGGTGTCTCTCATCTGACTTAGCTGAAACATACAGCTGTGTGTCATCCGCATAACAGTGTAAGCTAATCCCATGTTTATGAATACTTGCACCAAGGGGTAGCATATATAAGGAAAAAATCAGTGGGCCTAAGACAGAACTTTGTGGAACACCGAACATAACCTTAGTATGCATAGAGAAGTCACCATTTAGATCTACAAACTGATAACGAGCCGTCAAATAAGACCTGAGCCAGGAAAGGGCTGTTCCTTTAACACCAACAACATGTTATAGCCTATCGAGTAAAATAGTGTGGTCAATGGTGTCAAAAGCTGCACTAAGATCGAGTAACATGAGTATGGAGACACAACCCTGATCAGAGGTCAGTAACAGGTAATTTACCAGTTTAACCAGCCATGTCTCTGTGCTATGATGAGCCCTAAATCCTGACGGATACATTTCATGAATGTTATTCCTATGTAGGTCTGAACATAACTGCTGTGCTATAGCCTTTTCTAGGATCTTGGAGATAAAGGGCAGGTTTGATATTGGCCTATAGTTGGACAGCTGACAGGGGTCGAGGTCGGGGTTTTTTAATCAGGGCTTTGATAACTGCTAGCTTAAAAGATTTAGGCACATAGCCTGGGTCGATGGATTGGTTAAACCACAGAAGGAAGGTGTGTTCAGTTTACACTAAATTTTAAAGGACTGTATTGAGAAGTCATAGGACTAGTTTTGTTATTGAGAAACAGCACACAGAAGCTTTGAACTAAGTTCTTTATTGCTCTTCTTTATTTTGTTTTATATATTTAGCTTTTTCACTTTGTTCAGAAATGTTCAATTGTTCAATTTCACTTGCTTCATTAAATGTGAGGGGTCTAAAGGATTTGGTCAAAAGAAAGACTTATTTTGTAAAGGGCAGAAACCTAATTGCCTTTTGTTACAAGAAAATTCTTCTGAGGCAGACGCCAAATTCAGGGATAAATAATGGGGTGATTGAATTTTATTTAGTCATGGGACCAATAAGTCTGCTGGTGTTGCAGTCTGTTTTAACAGGTTTTCAGGTGACATAATTACACACAGGGCAGATGATCAAGGTCATTGGTTAATGGTGGTTTTCAAAGATAGTTATTTTTTTATCTTAACAAATGTGTATGGACATAAAACTAATGCCCAAAATAAACAAATGCTTGAAGATATCACATTCACGCTGTCAGAGCTCAAAACATTGCACCCTACAGACTTTATTTTAATGGGAGGTGAGTGGAATATGACACCGGATGAATGGTAAGACAAATCTAGTAGATATATGGAGAAGGGTATATCCAGGAGTAAAGCAATACTCCTGGTATAAACCTAATAACACCTGCAAATCTAGGATTGACTATTGGCTAGTTGTTGATGCACTTGCTGAGTTTGTTTCAGATCTTTTGATTTATAAAGCTCCATTAACAGATCACTGTATAATAGAAATGAAGTTAAATTCATTTAATAGAAGAAATAAAAATAAAGGTTATTGGAAATTTAATTCAGGTCTATTAGAAAATAAGGAATATTGTACAAGAATAAAAGAAATAATAGCTGAAACTGAAAATAATGAGACAATAGAAAGTTTTTGTAATAATTTTTAAAATATAAAATTAGAGAAAGTTCCATAAAGTTTAGTAAGGAGGTAGTCAAGGAAAAAATAAAACAAGAAAGCAACCTGTTTCAGGAAATTAGTAAATGCTGTGAAAAGGCAGAATTAAACAGTGATGATAAAGATAATTTATTGATAGTGCAAGCTAAATTAGATAATATGTATTGTAAAAGAGCCCAAGGTGCTTTTGTAAGATCACGAGCAAAGTGGATAAAGGAAGGGGGAAAAAAATACCTCGTATTTCAGTAGTTTAGAGAAAAGAAGACAGGAAAATAAGGCTGTATCAAGTTTACTGAGAAAAGGGGTAGAGTGTAAGGATGTTGAAACAATTGAAATTCACTTTTTATAAAAACCTCTTCACATGTATGTATACTTCACTATGTACTCTCACTCCGATTCTTCCCATTTTTTGGATAGATTTAAGGACTTGATACCCAAAATTGATGACGCAATTAAATAATTTTGTGAGTCTGATTTAAGAATAGAGAGGTGAGCTTGAAACTGTCTTTGAATAAATCAAAGGGGTCACAGAGAATTTTATAGGTTCTTCTGGAAAGACATTAGACATTTGCTATTCAAAGCGATTCAAGAATACATAGAAAGGAAAAAATTAGTAACAAGTATGAAGCAAGGCCTAATAATATTAATTCCTAAACAGGACAAAGACAAGAGATTACTAGATAATTTAAGACCCATTACACTTCTAAACACGGACTACAAATTATTATCGGGAATTATAGCAGCTAGTTTGAAAAAAGGCCTGTGTCAGATAACAAGTGAAACTCAATCTGGCTTCCTTAGTGGAAGATCCATTCATAAAAAATAAGATTCCTTCTAGATTTGATCGATTACAGTGATATATTTGTAGAGAAGGGCTTCATCGTATTTCTAGACTTCTACAAACCTTTGACTCAATAGAACATCCATTTATCTTAGAAGCTTTAAAGTTTTGGTCAGAACTTCACAAATCTAATTAGTATACTTTATACATTAATTTAATGTAAAAAGATGTTGAACTTATGGCTACAAAGGGAAATAACCATATTTGGCAGGGTTTTGTTGTCCAAGATGGAGAGTATATCCATAGCTACTTACCCAACTCAATCATTAGGGATTTCAGAGAATATAACTAATTTATTGAACAAGACCATCTTCAACTTTATTTGGAAAGAAAAATGCCATTACATTAGGAAAGCAGATATGATTAATTGATTTATTTGTATTTTGCTGTGATTATGATTTTCAAAAACTGCCTGTGAAACTATCAGATTGTCACCAGCAGGTTCTTCGATACTTAATATTTAAACACAATTTTACTTCACATAATACACCCCTGTGGAACAATAGATGTATTCTTAGTAATCGAAAATCTTCATTCATAGGGATTTGTATGAAAAAAGGGGAAAATGGGCAATATCACATTTGATGGATAATTATGGTATTATTTTTATATTATAGTGATTTGTGTGATAAATTTGTGCAGCACTCAATTGGAGAATACAACAAAGTAAGGAAGAATCCCTGTACCCCTTCAAACAATGATTCAACAGCTTGTATTGTACTCTAATACTATCCCAGAAATGAGATCACTATGTACTGAAGGTACAAATTTAAAGAGCAAACAATTTACAAATAAGTTCATTAGAAAGATATTAAATAAACAATACTTTCCCAGTCAACTGAAAAGAAAATATGTTCTTCAAAAATTTATTAAGAAGAGGCAAAGAAAATAAGGAAGCGATATTTAGCATATCCAATTCTTCCTAAGGCCAAAGAAGTGACATTTAACATTCTAAATGACATTTATCCATCTAATAATTTTCTGCATAAAAGATTTAATTGGGAGAACAAGTCGTGCGGGTTTTGTGAGAAAGACATTGAAACGGTAGAACATATGTTTTCCTTTGTGAACTAGTACAGAATCTCTGGCATGAATGTCAAAAATGGCTTCATTCCAAACATATACCAATACACCCTTTAACTGCAGTCACAATTAAAGTTGGAGTGTTGTTGAAAGATAAGAACCTAGACTTTTTGATAAATAACTTGTTTATTTTTTAACACTTCATTCATAGATGTAAATATTTAAAGGTTGAACCTTTGGAAGAATGATTTGAAGATATTTGCAGTCTCTTGATTGCATGACTGACAGAAATGCCCAGAAACTCTTTTATAATTTTAACTTGTTTTTGCAGATAGAATGAGACCCACACCCTTCCCTTTTTTTCTTACAGTTATCAGTTGCTGTATCAACACTAATAATATGTGTTCAGTTATGGAAATGTGACGTTAAAGTTTGTATTTGAACTGTATGCACTAATAAAAAAAATGATAAAAGTTAACTGTTAGCTCTATTCGTTCATTTATCTCAATATACTGCATACAATAAGGAAGATTAATGTCAGCGGTGTTTTTTTTTACTGTATCACGTGATCGCACTTTTTTTTCTTTCTTGGACGTCGCTCTCAGTGACGTCACAGAGTTGAATAGATGAGGAAGAGAACAGATCTGACACGAAATAGTGTAGAAAGAAGGCGGAGCTTTTAGAAATCCACTTGACGTTGTGAGAGTAAGCTGTTTATTGAAGTTACTTTTTACTCAGTAGGAAAATGAAGTTTTTTAGACGACGCCCCCTGCTGTCCAGGGCAACCGGCACTTACTGTTTAGTTACAGCGAGAGAGGACACGGCCGCCGGCAAAGGTAACACTATTTCTCAGTCCTGGAGTAAACATGCAGGGATAAGTTTATTTCTGTCCTTCAGAAAAACATGAATTCAGTAGATTTGTTCAGTTCTTTACAAGCTAACAGCTGTTAGCCAGATTATATCCGGCGCTGCTTGAAAGATGCCGTGAGGGGTGAAATCACTCTCTCTTTCTGTCCAGGTACATGGAGGATTTTTGCTTGATGAATGTAGAATAAAATCTGTCAGTATGTCCTTAAGCCTTAACCCACAGTAGACATGTAGATACTGAACATTAGTGAAGTGTTTTTATTCCGGAGGCTGTAACGTGTGGCGGTGTAAGGGGTCAGGGAGAGTCGGTGATCCGGAGTAGCCACAGGATAGCGAGTTTAGCATAGAAAAGCCGAAAACGCGCTGTAGACACTTCTACATGCTACTTTTATTCGGTAAAATAAAACGTTGTCCACACGAAGCAAAGGGGGTGTGTGTGTGTGTGTGTTACTCCATTTCGTTGAGTTATACATTGAATAGAATACGAAGCATGACACTAATTTCTTTACACCGCTCGTTACAGAGAAGAGAAAAAGCACCAGTCTGCTCATCAGTTTCAGCTACACACAACACTACCTTTTCTTCTGTACACTAATTAAATTCTGCTTTACCAAAACAAAAAGGGATTTAGTATTACTTTATGTTCGTGTTACTAAGCTTTCGTCTGTTAAAGGTCCGTGAAAAGTGGGAATAGTTGTGCTGTAGAGCTTCACCCGGATCAGAAGTGGGAAATATGGCTTGTGTGGAATTCAACACTTCAGCAATAGAGGATGATGTGTAATTCTCTATTGTTTTTTTGTTTTTTGTTTTTTTTTTTACATTTATTTTATATCCAGTGTGTGAGCAGTCCACAGAACCGGGTTTTGATACGAGCCTCAGTGATTCTTGAGGACCAGAAGACGGTAAGTTTGTTCTGCTCCTAACTTTAACCCTGTAGTGTATATTTATAGTCTCTTACTTCCTTAATATTAGGCTATAATCAAGTCATTACATCCTTTATTTTTGTAAAAGTATTGAAAATATTGTTGAATATTTTTATCAGTCTCAGTCAGTTGTGGGGAAAACACAAAGCAAGTTTGCTATGATGTGAAGATTTTAAATATCTGGCTGGGAAAGTTTGGCACTTATGGAGAAGGACATGAAGTTTATATTCCAGCACTCGGCTCAGGACAGAAATCCAGTTCATTTATTTCAGTCTTTACCACTGTGCCATCGCCACGGTCAGAAACACAATACGTCCTAAAACTAGGCACACATCATAATCAAGCGTGATATGAAACATTTCTCAGAATAAGGGTTCGTTCATGATTTGTGTAATTTTGAGTGGAGAAAAAAAAAAATCTAATTCCTGACCTCTACTTCCTGGGCCAGAACAATGGTTCACTTCTGTTTTATACAATTTGCTTCATGAATGCAACCTGGCATAGGAAAAGACCGGAAAACGGGTTTATGTTCAGATCGGCTTGATTTCAGGTATCTGCACAACGCGTGCATGGTTGCAGTCAGGAGTATTTCTTACACAAACATCAAACAATTTAAACAATTATTAAAATTTTGGTCAAAAATGATGAAGTGTCAATTCATTAAATTTAAATAATAAATATACTGAGCTTCCACCATGCATTATGAAGGGCTTATATACAGTCATTGATAAATCAGAAATACTGGCTCTCTGTTCCATTCGCTCAGTGGTGCTCCTGTGACCCCCTCACTGTCCAGTCAGATGATGTTGCATCTAGTCAGTTTTTTAAATTCTGAAGACCGAGTACC
>JAUCMX010000043.1:47500-53891 GCA_033459395.1 Hemibagrus guttatus | reverse complement strand
AAATATGCTCAACGGACAGACTTAGGAAATCCTTTGTTCCCATAGTCATTCAGCTCTTCAGCATCTCTCTAAAGGGACATGTTAATGTGGACTGGGAGATCTAGGCTAAAGCTTGTCTGCTATATGCATCACGGTGCTACATGTATAACTCTTTCATCCGTTAGACTCAGGGTCTGTTAAGTTACTCTCACTATTGCATGTCTTGCCATTACAAACAGATTCAATTTCATTGTCATTTGCACAATTACCCCCCCCCTTTTAAACTGTGATTTATATGCTTTATTTATATGTTTCTTATACATCTGTAGTTTTGTTCTTAGCATTGCACTAGTAACTTCTGGTCAGTTATCATATTACCCTGTGTATACTGACTATATGTAAGATATACAGTGTGCAATCTACAACCTGTCTTTGTGTTACTGTCTCTATTGCTGCTGGATATCTGGAAATTCCTTTGGGATCAATAAAGTATCTATCTATCTATCTATCTATCTATCTATCTATCTATCTATCTATCTATCTATCTATCTATCTATCTATCTATCTATCTATCATTTTGAGTTTTGAAAAATGACATCAAGGTTCTGAAATTAGAGGCAAAATGACTGTAAAGAACTGCAGAGAAAATACAGTGCAGTAAATACATTAAAATGTGCAGGTGAGGGTTGTGTGATCTAGAGTCACTGAGTAGTCTCGTGCAGTATTCATTGTTGTTGGGGTTTTAAACTGGCTTGCTGTATTTGCACGCTTTAGATTTAAAACACTGAGGCTTTCCTACAAAGCCAAGAATGGACCAGCTACATCTGACCTGAAAGCTCTTATTACTCCTCACACTGCATCCTGCTCCCTCAGATCTACTAGCACTGCTCAACTGGTCCACCATCTCTCAGGGTAAGAGGGAGGTATACATCTAGACTGTTCTGTTCTGGCACCTAGGTGGTAGAGTGAACTTCCTCTAGATGTCCAAGCCAAGTCACTGACCATCTTCAAATGATGGGTGAAGATCTACCTCTTCCTGAAACATTTAAACTAGTGCTTTTATTTATCCCTGTTTGAGTTGATGTATTTTTAAAAAATAAATAAAAATATAAATTGTGCTGCAATGCCTCCCATTACATTTTAGGCTGATGTTATCCTAAGTCTGTAACCTAATGAACCAGTGTTGATGTGTTTATTGATAGAATTCTGCCACATGCAGTAAAATGTAAATGTAAATAATGTTGGAAATATCAAATCTTCTCCAGTGGAAGATTAATTAGTCAGATTGTGATGGTTATGTTACAAAAACCCTTATAGTTTTGTTTCTGGTAATGACCTGTGTTAATGATCCTTTCTTCTTCACCTCATGTTACATCTTTTTGAACAAATCCTTATTTACTATCTTAATATTTATCATTTTGAAGAAACAACCAAATGCATAAGAACATTTAAATATTTCAGTATTTAAAATCAGCTCCATTCTGAGTGTAAGTGTGACGAAGTGTGTGTTTGTTGGTTAACAGTCAAACTGCTTTCCAGTATGCCACCTCCAAGATCTGGCCACAGCAGGGAGCCCTCACCCGAGTTTTGACTCTCTTCCGGGTTTTCCACCCTGACATAAAAGCGGAATGGACGATAGGCACCACGTGAAGTATCGTCCGTAGTGACCTACCAAGCCGTTCCTTAGCCTGTGGATTATTGTGTTTGTGTTCCTACCTTTGATTGTTTCTACCTGTTTACGTGTTTGCTTTTGCCTCTGACATTACTGTTTGCTGTGTTTCGACCCTCGCCTGTTCCTTGTTTCCTCTTTGGATTAGCCCGTTGGATTATTCTGTGTGTGTGACTTTTTTCCTGGTTCCCGACCCTGCCTGTACCTGACCACGTTTCTTCGGCCTACCTTGCGCCCTACGCTGCGCATGGATCCAGCCTCTTCAGCTGCTGGCAGGCAGCCGTTACACTGAGGACAGGCACCGAGCCTAACATTACACTATAAGCATTAAAGAGTTAGTTTTGGATTTTGACTCCAATGTATGCATAATAATAATAATAATAATAATAATAATAATAATAATAATAATAATAATAATATTATTAGCATCTCCAGCTGCCACGTCTGTCCCTGGCAGCTTCCCCTACAGTGCCATCTCCAGCAGCCAGGGACTTTCTTCCTGGCCAATTACATAATTTGATGTAATACTTTTTTATTTTAAAAACTACATTTCAACAAAATAACATTAGTCTGTACAGCAGCACTGTCATTTGTAATCATTTACTATACATTTTGTTAAGATAAGATAAACCTTTATTCGTCCCACAGTGGGGAAATTTCCATATTACAGCAGCAAAATGTGCAAAAATGAAGCAGAGTTTAAGAAATCTACATACAGAAGAATAAAGAAATAACAATAATAATAATAATTTCACAAACAAACAAACAAACAAATGCACTAAGTTATTGGACATCTTAAATTGTTGTTATTGCACTGTTGTTATTGCACAGAATTTAAATGATTGTAATTGCACAGTTTAAAATATCCCACACAATGATATGTATTATGATGACAGGTTATTTCACAGTTATAACACAGTATAAAAAATCAGTACAACAATGTGCATTATGGTGACTGGTTCACTGAGAGCAGCTCTGATTGTAAAGTCTAATAGTGGTGGGGAGAAAAGTCCTTCTGTATCGCTCCTTCAGACATTTAGGATGCAACAGTCTGTCACTGAAGAAGCAGCTCAGAGATGTAACTGTGTATTACAGGGGGTGCGAGTTGTTCTCCAGCAAGGATGATAGCTTAGCTTAGCTTTCTCCCACCTCCTGTATTGTGTCCAGGGGCATCCCCAGGACTAAGCTGGCCTTCGTGATTAGCTTGTCCAGTCTCTTCCTGTCCACAGAAGAGATACTGCTGCACCAGCAGACCCCTCCATAGAAGATAGTCTAATCAGCAGAAAGAGTCTGCTCTGTCCTTTCTTGTAAATTGCATCCATGTTATCTGTCCAGTCCACCTGCAACCTGTCCTGCTACATCAGAAATATAGCAGGTTTGAAAGTGCTTAAAACTTAGCAGCCTGTCTGTATGGTCTCGTGCTGACTCCGTCCAGAAGAGAAGGTTTAGGTACACCATGTACACAGGTGAAATGAAGGACTCCATCTAAACAATATGGGGGAAAAAACAGCACAAGTTATTACAAGTTTTTTTTTTTAAATAGACAGTATGAAAAACATATCAAGCTATTTCTTATCACCAGCTTTCTGTAGCTTCAGAAAAGGTTTGGGGTAAATACCCTTAAAGTTGAACAGTTCCTGGAGCCTGCTGAACATATCAGCGATGGATCCCTCTGAAGACACACTCAGGGCATAGCAAGCATCCTGGAGATCCTTTTTTGAGGTGGTAAATTGAGAAGAGACATTTAAATTACATGAAACAAACACTACATAGGTTCATTACACATAACAAAAATATGTATAAATGAAAAAAAATAACAAGAATATAAATACTGAGAAAACCTCATGGAGGGGTATGTACAGTATATGCAGTCACAGTATACTGAGTAAGATTAGCCCAATGTATACCTTCTTTGATTCAATGATTGATGAAAAAATACTGGAAAGACACTATCAACTCCATGGCTGTTTGTAGTGTTAAGTTGTTCACATTTGACAGCCCTTTCTGAGGACATTAGACCATTGCTCAGCATGTCCTTGAGTGAAGTACATTGTAGCTCTGCAGGCTTTACATATGACTTGGCATTCTTGGTTCTTTCAAGGTGTACACACTCTTTTCCAGGATTTACAGAAGACCAAGCAATCTGCATAAATCGCCGACAATTCTCTACCTCAGTCAATGTTTGGTGGATTGGTTGACTTGATTAAATGAATTGGGAACAGAACAATGATCATATTCTGAAGTGACATAAATTCTGTTCTTTGCATCAATACATATCATGGGTGTAATGTCATAGTTGTGTGCATCCCTGATATGTCTTCGTACATTTTTGGGTGCAGTTAGGACAGCTTTGCGGTGTAGACATGGAAAAAGTTTTTTTGTTTTTAAGTCCGGCTTTGAGTCCAATTTCTCTATGGAGTAACTGGTCACATCATCAGCTTTTCGTTTCGGTGATCTTGACTTCTTTGCAAAAAGATAAACACTGGCTAAATAGTGACAAAGTGACATGTCTCATGTGTTACATGTTAAAGCTAATTTCAAAAACAAACAGACAATCATAAGGAGGGAAAAACAAAAAATAAAACAGGAAACCAACTAAACACAAAACACCACAACAGGACATCATGAGCCTTTGAAAAATCATATTATACAATTAAATTATGTATGTGTTTATTTATTTATTCACTGTTAGTTATTTAAGAAATAAACAATGGAAACAATAAATGGCATGTACTACCTTACTTTTTCTCAGATGCAATGCCTGCAGGAGATAGATATTGTAAAAAACAAAACAAAAAAAAGGATACAGTCAGATAACACATTTATATGTCATGACAAGTGTTTTTAAAGGATAAAAATGCACTAAATTTTTATTTTAAAAAAATTCACTTTTCACACAAAGAGCATTGTAACCACTTGAAACTACATATTCATTTCAGCAAATCACATACTTGATTGTAACATTCTTTGTGTTTGGTGATGTTGATTAATATAAAGATTCATATTGCAAGATGTCACAGTAGATGTTACGGGTGTAGGCCCTGTGTTGGGCCACTGGGGGGGGTTTCAAGCAGGGGTTAGGTTATGTTGTGTCATTGTTTTCGTCATGTCATGTGTTTGGTTCAGCCCCGCCCTCTCCTATTGTTTCCTGATTGTTGTTCACCTGTCCCTAATGTTATTCGTAATTATGTTATGTATTTATAGTGGCCTTTTGCCAGGGTTCGGGGCTGGTCGTCGTCTTTGTGTAGCGTCTCCGTGTGGTGTCGTGTTCATGTTTGTTTGTTTTAAGTTCAATAAACCCCTGTCTGTTGTCTATCTCCGCGCTGGGTCTGTTTCCTTCATGCTATGGATACCGGAAACGTGACAGTAGAACACCTACCACGTATGACTTTCAAATACTTTATGAAGATGGTTGACCCTAAACCTGGTTGAAAGTTTTAAATTTTCAAAGTGGCCAGTGGTAATGGCTTCTGGATGTTTGTTCGCTGTTCTTGCACAAGCAGCCCACCACAATTTTTTCCGGTAAAAACAAGTTCATGAGTGATGAAATGCATTAAAATATCCAGTTGAAAAATACTAAATCACATCATATATCTCTTTATAGTACAGTGGTAGAACATACCTTGATTGTTTTCAGAAAAGTAAACTGCATCTGGGGGGGGGGCACGGTGGCTTAGTGGTTAGCACGGTGGCTTAGTGGTTAGCACGTTGGCTTAGTGGTTAGCACGTTCGCCTCACACCTCCAGGGTTGGGGGTTCGATTCCCGCCTCTGCCGTGTGTGTGTGGAGTTTGCATGTTCTCCCCGTGCCTCGGGGGTTTCCTCCGGGTGCTCCGGTTTCCTCCCCCGGTCCAAAGACATGCATGGTAGGTTGATTGGCATCTCTAAATTGTCCGTAGTGTGTGAGTGAATGAGAGTGTGTGTGTGCGCCCTGCGATGGGTTGGCACTCCGTCCAGGGTGTATCCTGCCTTGATGCCCAATGACGCCTGAGATAGGCACAGGCTCCCCGTGACCCGAGTATAGTTCGGATAAGTGGTAGACAATGAATGAATGAATAAACTGCATCTGTGAGATGTCGTGTAAAGATGGGACTTATTTGCAAGTTCCTATTGTTGACAAAACAAACACTTCTGTTATCTTCTGAAGCTCTCCAGGCATTTGTTTTTCTTTTTTCGAACCTGTTTCTCTGGAAGTCTGCACTTCTATCTCAATGCTGTCCTCTTGCAGCTTTTGATTGATGCAACCCACAAACTCATCAGCTGCTACTTTGGCCACTCCAGGCCTTCTACTACCACTGCTACTATTACTGCTACTGCTACTACTACTGCTAATACTAATGCTACTACTACTGCTACTACTAATGCTATTACTACTGCTATGATTACTACTGCTACTGCTACTACTACTGCTACTGCTACTACTACTGCTACCGCTACTGCTATGATTACTACTGCTACTGATACTGTTACTACTACTACTACTGCTATGATTACTACTGCTACTGATAGTGCTAGTACTACTGCTACTGCTACTGCTACTACTACTACTACTACTACTGCTATGATTACTACTGCTACTGATACTACTACTACTACTACTACTGCTATGATTACTACTGCTACTGATACTGCTAGTACTACTGCTACTGCTACTGCTACTACTGCCATGATTACTACTGCTACTGATACTGCTAATACTACTGCTATGATTACTGCTGCTACTGCTACTATTACTACTACTGCTA